>VXBX01009069.1:590947-654352 GCA_013400415.1 Scytalopus superciliaris
CTCCCCCCTCCCCCAAGCCTCTAAACACATTGATTTTTATTGGAATTCAGTTTCATCTTATAAAGGCAAGCCTAGACAGATGATATTGAACTAAATTAGTTTCACTTTTTGAAACATTATAGCACAGTTTTACTACAGCGCACTCCGTTAATCTTGCCTGGGAACAGGCGCAGGAGTCGAGGGATGTTTATGTGAAGCGAGGACACGCAGGTTTGCAGGGCTGTGTGAGCAGCACACAGCACAGGTGGGCAGCACTGCAAACACAACTCCATGACAGAGAGGCAGCCAGCAAGACCCTGTGCCAGGGAACCTCCTCTGCCATCAGCCAGAACACTGCCTGGGAGCTGGGCACAACTTCCAGGCACTCGTTGGACTTGAAGGTCTAGTCAGACACGTATGTTGGCACCCACAAAAACTAACTACAGCTAAGGAAGTTGATTAGAAAACCAAGTTCAGATTGGAATAGCTCAGAGCACCTAACTTTAAAAGAAACTCACTCTTCACTAGAAAAACTCAAATAATTGACCTTCCTACACTGAATCCAGATTATATGAACCCCTTTTCTTCATCCCATCTCTTCCTTTTATTTTTCACCCTGAAAACATGCAAGAGAAGAAGGCAAATGATAAATATTTAAGATTTTCTGCAACTCATTAACAAGAAATTTGTTCATATAAATGGACTTTTCAGGCATTGGCAGGGACTTGCCACAGTCTGATGCCCATCACATGAACATAGAGACACTGGGCTGGGCTTTCCTGCTCTGGGACACAGAGAACATTCTGGATGGCAAGATGCTAAAGAGTGACAAGGCTATGGATGAACAGAGTGAAATACTTTTCAGTACTCTCTGTATGGAATATATCCATGAAAGATCAAGTCCAAATGGATTTGAACCCAGTTTGGTCTACAGTTGATTCATTTCACTGAACATTTCAAATTAAAGATTTCTGTTTGGAACACATGGACTGTGTTGGTTAATTTTGTTATATTTCTGATGGCAGATGCTATGAGACCCTACAGATTTGTAGGATACATCTTGTGTTTTAATATGTGCTTGCACAATGCCTAACATTCCTTGGCAAAGAAGCCAGCAACATTCTCACGTAAAATTATGCAAGGTCTTGTTTGTTACATGTAAGTACAGTTTTTAAAAATGTTTCTATATTTGTATCATAATTTACAGTTTCCCTGAAGTGCTCTGGCTTTCCAAATGTGACTGACACAGGAGGAACTATGCTAAAGAATTTTTGAAATAAGGAAGAAACAAATGACATTACAGAATGTTTTTCTTGTGTGATTGTACTATATGAAGTTTTCTAAGACACATTCTAGTCTCTAGTTTTTTAAAGAGCTGGCAGAAAAAAAGACTCAGCCAGTGGAAGAAACCTGTGTTGTGAACTTGCCACATCAGCTGTCAAACAGAAGCCAACATGCAAATTAAAGTAATTAGAAGAAAAAGTTTCAATATCTCAAAAATACAAGAGTTGATCTTCTGTAACCTACACTGTCAGTGTTTTAAAATGAAATAAATTACTTTATCTGCTAAAGGGAAAAATAGCTGCTGATTTCCTCCTCCGAAATACTTTTTCCTAGTGGTTTTCTTCTTTTCAGACTAAAAGCAAATTTCAGACCTTTCTCTGCCTTGTCTTAAAACCTGAGCAAGGGCCAGTGAAAGAAGACATTTCAATGGCTTGTGGAAGCAAGACCCAAACTTGATGCAAAACCACCAAATCTAACAAAGTTAGATCTGAGTAGGTTAACAGAGATCATTTAAGAAGTGAACTGATATGGAATTTATTAGATACCTTTATAGACTCGTATGTTTTATCTTTTCTTAATTTGATCCTAATCAATTATTTGGGAAGACAACTGAGAGTGTCCTAAGAGTATTGAACAGGTTTACTATTGCAATTCTGTTAGAGCTTTATTGATCACTACACAAGGTCTTTGACCAACCTGCTAATCCAGTCCTCTCTGGACAACACTTGGTTTTTTCCTAAAAAAATTTAAAACCAAACTGGTTTTAAAACACTTTAAATTCAAAGTTTATCTATTTCCTGCAATATGAATGCACATAACTAAACTATTGACGTTAAGGTGCAACAGCTGAAGAAAACATATTTGGAATTATAGTAGAATTTGAGTGATATTAAATATTATTATTGCAATGCTTCTGTTAAAGTTCTATCAACACTTTCCAGATATATAGCAACAGCTGTATTTTTAGTTATGTATCATCTGGACAGAAAAGCATTCTCATACAAAAGTTTCTAATTAAAATTTTGAGTTAAAGAGACTATAGTTTTCAAAATCGGATGTGGAAAAGGTCTTGAGTTTATCATGGTCCACAAAAAAAGAAAAAAAAACCAATAGTGTTGAGGATTTTTTCCTGTTTTTTAAACTGACTTTCTATCATCACAGGAAAAAAAAGAAAAAAAGAAAAGACCAGGTTTTTTTAAGATTCTCAGGAGGAGCATCAAAAGTTTAAGCACCCAACATTATTAATCCCTTCTGGAATTCCTATTGCAGGTGCTTGCACTTCTTTCTTATGCATATGAAGCTTAATCTAAACATCACAGTAATAAATAGAACAAGTACCACTGATTTTCATCTTTACTAGTTCACCTCACCAGGCAAGGGGGAGACTGACAACATTCTTGTACCTCTTTCAGACATTTTACTCAAACAATTTTATATCTCAGACACAGAGACCAACCAACTCATCCTCCCACCCACATACACACACACATAGGTATGCAGAAAGGAAAACTAATCGTTATTAAACAATTTGTAGGATCCTCACTGCTTTTTTCTTGTGTACTCCCACTGCTTCAGGGCCAATCACAGGAGCCAAACTACCTCCTGCTGGTTTTTTACAACTGAGGTTTCTCAGTCCTTTATAGACACCGTTTGACCCCTTTCCAGCTGGCTCTGATAATCAAATATGAGCAGCCAACTCCAGATCTAGCTCCCTGCTCCCCAAACAACTGCTCTAGGATTGAAAGGAGTAGACCACCCTGTTAAATGTCCTACGATTAAACCAGTAAAATATTTAATAGGAAATTCTGCTCACTTTATTATTCTTACAAGAAAAAAGGAAGAGAGAGAGTAGAGAAGGACCTTTCGCAGATATGATTAGCCTTTATTCAGCTGGAAGTCTGATTTGGAAATGTTGAATTATGAGTTTTTAGAGATATACAGCAATTTTAAGTTAAGCAGATATTTCACATACATTTGACTATGTCAGCATGTTAGTAATGTGGAATGCTACACATATGAAGTTTTAGTTTTGGTAGCTATTTAATTAATGGTCTTACACAGACCTGAAATAAATTCGGATGAAACAACTCTTCATCTTTCCATGTTTAAATTTCTGTTGTTTTTTTTTTTTTTTCCCCACACTCTATGATTATTATATTTTATTTACAATTTATGACTGAAACGTCTTAGGGATAGGTAAGAGAGAATCCCATGAGCTCACATTGTCTGAACTACTGAGCTTGAGATGAGACAGGACCCCCTGGGAGGAGAGACTGTTTCCTTGAGGGCAAGTGAGATGTCCATACCTATGACACAAGCAGAGAGAAACTCTGGGTCGATGGAGGAAGCATGAGAAGGAAGACTGAGTTTATGGCATGGACACTTCTTGGAAAAGTGGAGAGCAAACATGGAAAAGCAACGGAAAAGGAGATTTGCCTCAGTTAACAGAAATCCCAGTGCTGACTGGAAAAAAGATCTTGATCTGAAAGCTATACTGGGCAAGAGTGAAGTTTGGAACCATCTTATTTTAATTTCCTTTGCCTAAGTTTTCTGAGATTTCCCTGAGTCACTGTTTGTTTGTTTGTTTGTCTGGGGGGTTTTGGGTTGTTGTTTGTTTGTTTGTTTGTTTTGGTTTGGTTTTTTTGTTTTTTTTTAAATCAAGCACAACTTTTAAAATCTGGGCTTTTTTTATCACTCTACAAAAAAATTTGGACAGGCTCATATCACAATTATGCCCAACTTAAGTGTCCTTTCACAACATCTCATTGAGTACACAAAACTAGAGATGTGAGTGAACACATTTTCATTAAAATATTCCTCATTGACACTAAAAATCAATATTTGCATAAGCAAGAAATCCTAAGAAGTCATTTGGCTTTAAACCAATGCTAGAAATGTTTGTCACAAAGTCTTGAGATAAGCTGCAAGCAGATAGAAAGTTATGTAAAGCACATTTTTATGCTCTGCAGAAATAAACTTTATCCCAGACATAATAATTGTATGATGAGGGATAGCTTTTGAGGACAAGTATTATTTTAATGGAGAAATGACATGTATCATTTTTATTCCTCAGGTCCTCTCCAAAGGTGTGTTTCTGAAAACATGACTTTTTGAAATTAGACTCACAGAAAGCAAGGTCTCAACATGTGTTTGGGCAAAGCATGTGAATTCCTGTTAGTCAGGTTTCGTGGTCTCCAGCTGATATAAACATTTTCAGAATCTATATCATGCATACTATTGTGTGTGTGCATAAAATTTTGGAAATCCACCAGCAGGCAGAGTTGTAAAAACATTTCCTTGTCTTAGAAACTATTGGTGAAAATGAACACAGGCATTTTCAGAACTGGCCTTATTAATGAAAGCCTTTCTTGGCTGGTACATATGAAGGCAAGCACATTATTGCCAATGAAAAGCAGCTTTGTAAAAGTGAAGGAGGAAACCTCATGGGTGGTCTTCTAGGAATATAAAAACAGAGTTTTATACTCTAGCTACATTAAAAAAAAAAAAAAAAAAAAAAAAAAAAAAAAGCCAATGAGCCAATGGCTACCTTTGGGGCCCAGAGGCATGGGAGCAAGATGCTGTATTTGAGTCCAAGAGGAACTGTATTCTGTCCTACTCACCCTGGTGTGGAAATGCTGTGCATTTCCCAAATCTGATTCAAAGTGAATGAGATGATTCTATGTATTTCATTCCCTGAATGGGCCAATATTGGTAAGGTTTCTATGGAGGTAAGGCCCAATTGAGAGTTTCTTTTATTAGCAGAGAGTCTGAATTGACTGCAACAGGCTTTGCAATATCCTTGAGCAGAGATCTCCAATACATTTGATATTTTGGCATTAGCAGGAGCCCAGTCCTACACTTGAGCGATTTAGTACTTTGCAGAATCTGGTATTCTGTGTCCAATTATTAAATCTTTGCCTCTGCTACCTGTAAACCATGTACTGCTGTCTTTGAATGCATCTTTACTGTACAGATATACATATGTTTATCCTCTTTTTAAGATGAGACAAATTTTCTGGTATTTGGGAGAGCAATAGAGTAATGAGTAATGGAGTTGTCTGGTCATTCCAGTATAAATGTAATTTGATTTCAATGCACTAGGAAATACTAGAATATGGAGTCAGAAGAAAAAGAAGAAATCTTCTCTAGGGAATGTGATAGATTTTATCAGAATAGAGAGTAGTTTCTAAAGTGTTATCCTTGGTCATCTTTGCTTAGGTCTTTTAATATTTATTTTGTAGTGTCATGCAAATAAATCACTTATGATGATAAATATTGTCTTTTCATCTCTTTTGGTTTATGTTTTCCAAATAAAATTTCATTAAGTGGAGCAACTGCATTTCTTCGCTATGCAGAATTGCTTAAGACATTTCTGATTCCTCTGTAATAAAGGTACCACTATGAATAATAGAGTTGCAGAAGCAGATATAATTGTAGATTAACATAACCTAATGCTATGATGTATTTGACTTACAGCAGAAGCAATGACTGAATCCATCTCCCATGCCTCCTACTCTTTTTAAGCTTCCTCTAGGCCCATCTAAATATACTATTGCATAAACATCATCACATAACTTTGTCATGACTGTAAGAATTACTAATTAACTACTCTAGTCTCACTGATGCAAGACCTTCTCTTTCTTTATTAAGTCATCTTTCCTGCTGGTAGATGTCACAGAACATGTGATTTCCTTCTGAAAAGGTCATTAAATGTGACAAATACATAAGCACAATTTGCTTCCTCCCTGAGGCACGGATCCAGAAGCTTTGCACAGGAGTCTCTTGTATGATATTCCCCACCAGCCAGTTTGTCAGGTCCAGCTAGCACGAGTAGCATAAACTGACTTGGTGAGGTGTACCTTTGAAAGGGATTCATTAGAACTGTAAGCAAAGAACAAGACTGGGAAAAGATTTTAAATTCTTCACTGAGTGGGTTTGTTTTTAATTCAGTGAAATATTCTGCTATCATGCTGTGCTATTCCCTGCACTGCAGAGATGTTAACTGGTGTTCAGTAAAAGAAGTTTTAACCCACACTAATGACCTTGATCTCAAATTAAGTCAATTAGGACTCCCGGCCATTGGAAAACACTTAAGTCTTAAATTGGTTATTAATATACACTTGAATATAGTGGAAATCTTGTAATTGAGTTCAGTGCAAGTGTTTCAATCCCTTCTGTTCTAGGTCAAGCAATACTGTATTTATAATCAAATCTATTGGACAAAAACTGAAGTATTACTTAAAATCTTACCACTTTAAACAGTGTACAACTGTATTAAAGAAAATTAATCTACTTGTGATACCCCAGCAGCTTATATTAGTTTAGTTACATGGTCTCCATCAAATTGATATTGCATATGTTGTCTTTACTATGGCTAGTACTTCTATTGGAAATTTTATCAAATATGAAGCTGCAACTCTTTTCAGCCCTAAAAAGTGTCCTGTTAAAAGTTAAGGAGCATTACAAAAATAAAATAATAAGGAAAAGAACTTACTCTATTTCAATACACTAATTTTTTGAACAGAAATAAAAAAGACTTAATTTCCTTGACTTTTAATTTGGAATTAAAACATGTTTTTAGAAAGAAGACTGTACCTCTTTAGAAATAAGACAGGTTAAATGTTTTCTCTGTTGAAGAACAACCCTGAGTCTCTATACAGAAGAGACTGATAGGGATTTCTGTAGTGACTGCTAACAAATGAGGTCTTGTAGTTGTATAATAACTCCTAGACTGCTCAGTGGAAAATAAAATATGGAAACAAATGATACTCTGCTTCATTGTAGAGCAAAATATCCTCTTATGGGGATGATTTAAAAACAAACAAACAAACAAAAAAAAGAACAGTTTATTCTTTGATTGTGTTCTGTCATAAATCATGCAGACAGATGTGTGCCTTAATCACACATCAAGGTTGATTACCATTTCTTTAAGTTTATATAACACAGGCTAAAGATTACTCTTTTTTATTATACCTATTTTTTTCCATTTTATATTAGAGAAAATGTAATATTGCATGCATTTTTCTTTGTTGTGGCACATCTGTACAATAAAAATAATATTTACATCTTGCAATTTTCTGTTCTTATGAAGAAAAATCTAGTCATAGCTGAGTCTGCTTGTTCTGTTTCTAAGAACATATTTTGGGGAAAGTCCTATAGGTCAATATATAGACAAAAATTTTTCATTGCATATTCTGCTACACAGGTCTACTTTTTATATTTTAAAAATTGGCTGCTTGATAAAACCTGAACAGGTATGTATTGATGAAAGTATCTGGAAAATAAATGTTTACCAATTTAATAATTCAGTTTGGTTGTATTCCTGCAGCCATGAGTCAAAAACTTTTAAATGTCAGGGTGTGCATGATGTTTTTTAACTTCATTGCACTAAGCCAGCCTGAAATAGAAGTGGAATTCTTCCTCAGTATAGTTCCTTATCAAAGAAAACTCTGTGGGAGGAGAGTATATACATCAGGGATAGTGATCTGACCTCAGCCGGTATAGCCAGTCATAGCTGGCATCAAAGAGAGATTAACAGAAGGTTACTCAATATTTCTATTAGATAGAGTTCAGATTTGTCATTAGTCATGGGTATAAAACAAATTTTGACTCTGCTTTGGAATTCAAGCTCCCTCAGTTATCTGCCAGTTCCAATGAACTTACAAAACCAAGATTGTTATATTGTTTAAAAGAATGAACATATGACTGAGACAAAAGGAATCTAGGATTTGTCTGAGGAACTCAGTGAAACAATCAATGTTCATCAGTGTTTGAAACGTACCTAATTACATTTATTTCTTTAAAAATGAAAACCAAAGAGAATATCTAATTCATCATTGAAATAGTAGTCACTTTGTACCATTTCTGCAGGTAAAATAGTTGATGAATGATTCTCTTAGACAAACTCATGCCAAACGCTATGTATTGATGCTGCCATCACAAAGTTGTCTTCTCTTTCCAAAGAAAAGGACAAAAAGAGATATGAATTTGCTTGTGAAAATGTTAGAATGCATCAAGTTCAGTAAAGAAGAGCATTTCCTTTATCAGTCCAAGAATGTTTGAAAAGCTAATAAAATGTAACTCAGAGTGCTTTTGTCCTATCATAGTGCAGTTTCCAACATAGTGGATCCTGGTTTATGGGTATCTTAATAGAAACAATAACCCTAATGTCTTAGAAAAATTTAACTTAGCAATTTATTGGTGTGTCACATACCGTGCTTAGTCCTCACTTATTTCTTCTCCTCATTAGAAGAGAAATGGACCAGCTATTTCAACAGGGTTTTTTCTTAGTAAATATCAGGGTTTCAAATTTTTTTTTTTTTTCCACAGAGGTACATTTTTCCACATAGCCGTGATGTTTATGTTCATTCTGACTCACATTGGAAGGAAAGGAGGTGCTAATATCCATGATCAAATCAGTTCATAAATTTACTTCATTGCCTAGTCACACCATCAACACTTCTTTTTCCACTGAATTTGTTTCTCATTATTTCCTCTCCTCCACCTCACCCATGAGTGGTTTTAAACCTACACCAATTGAAAAACGTTTGCAAAAACAGCCCCAAGCAAAGAAGCATTTTAAAAGCAAGGTGACTTACCTTGTGGCAATTCTCCCTCAAAATGGGAGACTCTTGTGCATATTTTTGAGTGAGAAACTCTCCTCTGAGACTCTTCTCTTTCTCTGTCTGTCTTACACTGTGGCTTTAACCTCTGCCATCATTACAATTTCCCTAACCAAGGACTATGATGTCACAACATTTTCATGTTATGATGGACCTCCTTGGATTCTGAACATAATTACTACTTCTCTGGGTGTAGTTATGCAGTTGTCAAGGAAAAAGAGATAATATAAAAATAAGGAATACACTGTCTGCTTGTTGACCTATTTGTTCTTTATGTTGATATTATTTGACTATCAAAGTCTCTGGCATCTTAACCACTAGCACACAGAAGCATTTTTGTTATCTTCTGAAGGAATCAGACAGTAAAGAGGTGATTGACTTATTTCACCTTTCCCTGCTGCAACCTATTGGTTGAAACACAAGAAGAATTGGTATTTCTACTGCATGTCATTCTACTGCTTAATCAACTTCTTTCTCTGTTCAGCAGAAATTGAATAATAAAATTAACTATAAGTCTGAGTGATGATGCAGAGTATACAATATTTATTTTTTGGCCTTCTTTGTGCCAGTGAATACACTTTCCTGGATAAACGATTTTTGAGGCTGCAACATCACTGAAAATGGTCTGGCAATAGAAGCTGAGCTCAAAGAAATATTTTTATTGCAAGCTTCACCATTGGAAGGAAGTCAGGCGATCTCTGCTACTTTGGATTTTTAAAACTAGATTTCAAAAGCTAATTTCATCTCTGCTGGTGATGAGGTCTCCCAAAAGAGGAGTCACAAAGAAATCATCTTCTCGGTCTGCAAACAAAATATCTGAGCCAAGCAATCAAGGCTGAAATCAAAGCTCCGCTCAGGTCAGGAGAGTTTAACCAAGAGTCACACTTCCTCATTGAATGCTGCAGATGTTTATTTTCCCTGCTGGAGTTCTCCACATCTCCCCCAAAAGCCATAGATGAGAATGACACTTAGTCCAAGCAGCTGTGCAAACTGCTGTGCTAAGAGTGCATAATCCCTACTGACATGCCCTGGCAATGAACACATATCTGATTCGAACCCTGTTTTAGATAATCTTATGCTCTGTCCTTCCCTCTCTATCCACGCTGAGAACTACACAATTAAATGTAGAATAATCTCTCTCTCACCCCAAAGAGGAAAAGCATCTCCATACACCTTACCCCAAAATTAACAGAGCTCAACCTTGACAGCCACCTGTGGATTGGCTCTGGGTGTAGTCAGAGAGTGGATGCACCCTGTGTGACACAGAGAGGTGATGAAATCATCATCAGCAGCCTGGAAATGAAGGTCAGACATTCAGTCTTCACAGAACCCCATGAAACGATCTCAGTTTACTTGAGGTGATTTGAGTCATAGGACATCAGAATGAGAACACCAAACCCTGCAGCAAATGGTCATGTCCAGAGCCATAACAGCAGCTCCATGTGTGTCCCAGTTACCTTTACAATAATGATGCTGGGCTGTCATTACCTAATACAGTCAACTGCAATATAGGGAACTTGTTTGTGCCTGAAACTATTGCATTTGAATTATAATGAAAGAATCAAGCTTCTCTATCAAACCTCTGTCTGTTGCATGAGTGGTGTTTGTTTTGCTTAAGCGCATATGCCAGTAGGAATTTCTTGGTCTGTCAGCTTGAAATAAAACTCAGGGAATCTAAATCTTTACTAAACTATTTGAATGTCATGGCCCATTCTTTGTTTTTGTTGGATGTTTTCAGCTTGATGACTTAAAATATGGAGAGTGGGTGTGGTTAAACACCCTACTCCTACTCAGTCATTTCTAAAATGTGTTCATGTTCAGTTTCTCCAAGGTCTCCTTGGATCTGTGTCACTGCAACAATGCTATGCCAGCTCCACAAGCTGAGGACAGGCATTCTGCTCGCACTCTGCTGCACATCTCCTAAGATGTATAGTAACCACTTGGTGGAGAAGAACACAATCTCTGAGCAACACTAACTTAAAAAATGATTGCAGAGCTTCACTTCAAGCCTTTGAGCTCTCAGACTCTCTGACATACTAAACCAAATCCTTCCCCAGACTCCATTGTACCAGTTCTAAACAAGAACATTCCAGGATGCATCATACCATACAAAATAATTTGCTTTTTTTTTTTTTGTAAAAAAATCCTGGAATAAGATAATGAAGATCAGATGTCTATTTCTTGCTAATGTGCTGACACTGCATAAAAAGAATGTTTCAACTCTCAGCCCAGAACAGCATTTCCAACTTTTCATGCCACAGACCCCACAATTCAACCTCATGTCATGAAACATTCAGCCTTCAGCTAAGATAGGTCCATGTCTTCTAATGAAATTTCTGTAACCAAAGAACAAATGTAGACACTCAGGCCAGCTCAATCCCCTTCTGGAGGAAAATTCTCCTGCAGTGTGTACTTTTCTGACTTTATTGTCTTCAAGAAAGGCCTGCAGGGAGGGGATGATTTAATCTCTGGCTTTCCTAGCCTGTTCTTCCCCATATTCCTCATCATCTTGACATTTTATCTGGTGAGAACTCAATCAGGTAATAATCATAGAGTCATAGAATCATTTAGGTAGGAAAAGACCTTTCAGATCATTGTGTGTAACCATAAACCTAACACTGTCCATCACTAAACCATGTCCCTAAGCACCACACAGAATCATAGAATGGCTTGGATTGGAAGGGACCTTAACTGCCAAGGGCAGAATTCACTAGATAGCTAAATATCTTTTAAATACCTCCAGGGATGGTGACTCCATCACTTTCCTGGGCAACTGGTTCCAATGCTTGTCAACTCTTCCTGTGATTTTATCCTAATATCTGATTTAAGCCACTCCTGGTGCAACCTGAGGCCACTTCCTCTCATTATATCGCATTGTCTGGGAGAAAAGGCTGACTTCAACCTTGCTACAGCCTCCTCTTAGGTAGTTATAGAGAGTGATAAGGTCCCCCCTGAGCCTCCTTTTCTCCCAGCTAAACATCCTTGGGTCCCTCAGTTGCTCCTTATTGGACTTCTGCGCCAGACCCTTCACCAGCTCCACTGTCCTTCTCAGGACACAATCCATCACCTCAATGTCTTTCTTGAAGTGAGGGGCCCAAAAGAGAACAAAGAATTCAAGGTGTGGCACCACCAATGCAGAGGAACAATCTCTGCCCTGGTCCTGCTGGTCACACTCTTGGTCTTCTTGGCCACCTGGATGCACACTGGCTCATGGTGAACCAGCTGTTGACCAGCATCCGCAAGTCCTTTTCCCCCAAGCCACTTCCCAGATACTATTTTCAACCTATTACTCTGTGTGGGGTTGTTGTGACCCAAGTACAGGACCAGCCACTTGGCCTTGCTGAACCTCACACAATGGGCCTCATCTTACTGATGCAGTTTGTCCAGATCCTTCTTGCAGAGCCTTCCGACCCTCCAGCAGATTAGCACTTGCCCCCAAATGATGAAACATCCTTTCTGAACACTGATTTCTCATGATTTTAACCTACAGGGTATAGCTTGTAAGGTGAAAAGAAAGTGTTAAGCCACTGTTTTTTTCTGTAGTTTCCCCCTGCATTTTCCATAGCTGTATTTCCTAACTGCGCATAAAAGCTTGCTGGAGTAAATGTCATGCAAATTTAAACAATCACATTGCTCTGTGATACAAAGACAAACCTGGACTGAATCACTTTGAAATTACGCAAGAGGAAATTCATCTACCATGCACCAGTCCATTTAGGCATGAGACAAACTGAAACTGATATCAAGTAAGGAGGGAGAGAAAAAGCCAACATGAGCTAGGAAGTTCAGTGTGTGCTAAGTGAATAAAGTGAGAATTTGTAGAATTCAGATTCTACGGTTAATTTGTTTCTTCATTAAGTAAGAGTCATTCAAGGACTTACTGATCTCCCCAAAATAAGAAAATAATTTTTTGAAAGTCAAGTTGTTGTAGTTCACAGTGACCAGACCTCGTATCAATACATTCATGTCTTTATTTTTATCGATACAGTTCCATTTGATTTATTGTCATTGTGTGATGTTATCTGTAGGGACACACAAATGAAATATCTCTTTTTTACTTACAGGTCTCACTCTGTCTCTTTCATGTTTTTTGATGAAGCATGTTATTTTTTCTGGTTTTATAAACTTAATTGCTTCACCTTGAAAAATATCTGGGACAATATTTGGGGGTTTATCTGATCTCAATTTTGATAAAATTTGAGGACAAGATCAGTGCAAAATAGCAGCAACTTTTTATTATAAGTAATCTAAATCTGAGAAATTAGTTTCTTACTCATGGTAATCTTACTGATTATCTATTGTATCTTTCTATATTTATCTCAGTATAATATCACAGATAAAGCAAAGACAATAACTAACATGCATGGTTCTTGTTAATAGATTTCATTTGTTGTTTTGGTTTTTCTTCTAAGAGAAAATAACAACCAAAAACTGTTAAAAAAATTGCTGTTCTTTATACAACCAATCTTTTCCAAAGTTGCAGATTGTTACTACTGGTCATGGTGTTAATTAGTATTTATTTGTTTTCTTGAACTCTCCCTAATTTGTGTTATTTTTTCTGTTAAGATTGCAGGGTCTTTGGAGAAGAAACCATCATTTCACTCTGAATTTGTGCAGCATCTACCATGTTATATGTTCCTACATAAAATATAATCTTCATTCCTTTTAAGCAGTGGTCTGTACCCACAAAAATCTCAATACATTTCCTGTTTCAATGCTGATATTGTAAAAATTCATGGAATTATTTTATTATGAAAAAAAAAAAAAAGCTGTAAATCTAATGAAATAGCTATAAGTAGAGACAGCCATCTCTGTAGTGGGTATTTTTAATTTCAGAAAAAATCCAAAGATCAATGTACAATTCACATTACAAGTTAAAATGTGCTACTATTGCCATGAGCGACATACACGGGACTGAAGGAGGAGAGGATGTGCAAAGCACATTTTACATTGGATAAATACTTCTGTGGTGGTGTTAAGATACAACTTAGTGTGCATTCTCAGTAGGATCTGATGAGTTACTCTAAGCTGTTTTGCAAGACATATGACTTCTACTGCAAACCACAAGTTGGCATTTTATCTCAGAGCAACTACACAATTACTGGGTTCTGCCATCTTACATCACAGGATTATCATATTCTCGAGACCACTCCTTGAAAAGTCCAAGCCATTTTTAAGGTTTAGTTCACTGAATTTATAGTATTTTCCTTCAATATGCTAAGTTTTTCCAGGAATTAACTACTACCTTTTATTGTAGCAGCAAATTATATAGTAAATGTGGGTTTTACTGTCTTTTTACTGACAGCGTCAAGAAACAAGCAAGGTTAAAGAACAGTGCTAAAAATATCATCACATGGCATATAGGATGTGGTTATATTTAATCTCAGGGTTAATGGCAATTTTTCTAATGTAATTAGACCTCATTGTTTTTCTTGAGGTTAGATACTCTCCCTGTAAAATGAGGATAAAAATACTGTCTTTTGGATGATGATGGAAAGTAAGCTCTGCTGTTGAAAATGTAGGCATTATCATCCTCCTCCTCTTTACTGGAATACATTTTTATATATGTTTAAATTATTCTCCCTATATATTAGTGCCTGTTTCAGCACTTAATAAAATAACCCCTGGACTCCAGACAAAATTTTTTTTGATAGCACACAATCATGCCTGGTTTTGTGCAGAACAACAACAAAAAAGATCATTACTGTACTCATGAGTAACTAGAAAGTTAGATTGGTTATGTTTTGCATTCATCCACAGAAAAACTTGGAGGAAAGGATTAGGTTTATTTCTATAAATAAAATAAAAGATTTCCAAACTCTTTCACCATACCTAGAAAATATGTACTGCATCACAGTTTGTAAGTGGCTTTTTTTCTAGGTTTTTTTTCTAACTTTTATAAAACTTTGCTGTAGTGGTTTGAACAATTTTAGTAATTTTATAATTTTGCTGCAGCCTGACTTTTTTCACTATTCTAGTGGAATGATTTCTCCATTCCAGTGGTACTTAGCTAAGTGTTTTAAAGAGTTTCTTGAATTCAAATATAAAATGTAAATGAGACCCTTAACTAAATCAGAGATGCAAATAACATCCAGATGGATCAGTACATGTATTTCATAAACAGTCCCTATCTTTGTAATGGGTTAAATTAAAATCCTGGATCTAAAATGGAAGTAAGCGGAAGTTTCAATCTTCTCAAATCATCATTTGGATCTGATCTGCATGGCTGATGTCCATCTCTAGTCAAAAATCTGTTTGCCCAGAGGAAAATGATTCCCACTGTAGTCACAAATAGTTACACATTTCCATGGGTGCCTGTGAAGCCAAAAGTTTACTCAGGCCATGGAAGCAACTCTATCAGAGGGAAAAATATACAGATCCCATGCTGACATTGTTTTCTGAATAAAATATTTCAAACTCTGTCATGGCTGGACTGCATATGGAATGAGCATATGTATGTTTATATGCACATGTTTATGTTTGTATATAGTTTCCAATTCTAATATATATTAAAAAAAGGCGTATGTATGGAAGCTTATGCATTGGACATCACCACCAGCAAGGACAAATGACCATTTCAGCTAAAATTTCAATTGCTTTCAGTATTGTAAGAGAGATATTTTATGCAAATCTACATTAATTTTATGTATGTATGTATGTGTTCATATGGAAATATATTAAAGCATATTTGTAACTGTATAACTTGATGGGACAGGGATTTTTTTTTTCTTCAAAAGTACTGTTATAGTACCAAACTCAGCAGTGGAAGACTCAACAGTGTGGGATCCAAAGCTCCAGACTCAACAGCAGAAATTATGTGAGATGAATGGGAGTGACACTGACAGCAGAGCCAAACTCTTCTTGGTAGCAGCAGAGAGCAAAGCAAGGGGCAACAATGCAAATTACATTTTGAGAGGCTCAGCCGAAACTTTAAGAAATAAAAAATGTTAACGAGACGGTTAGTGTCGGCAATTGTCCCACCTCGAGCAGGAAGCTGGACTAGATGCATCCAGAGTCTCATTTCCATCAGCATTTCTATGGTTCCATGATTAAGATATAATTACAACAATTAAAAGTAAATAGAATTCATTGTAGTATTCAAGTATAACATCAAAAATTGCTTTACTTTTTATTTACTGTGTTCTGTACCAAAACAGAGTACGAAATATGTGCTTCATTATAAATTTTAATTTATTCATTCGAAAACACTTGCAAATATTTCTCATACTCCATTCATTGTCTTATATCATACTATGCACTATTGCATCCTTCGTGTCAAAAGGGAGAATGACTTTGTACTTGTGGGTTGCAGGCTCAGACATTTTGAGACACTCCCAAAAGTTTCCTCTTTTACTTGGCTTCTGTTAGATTTCTAAATGTAAATGTAGGTACTTTAAAGCATGTCCTGATTGCTTAATGATGAACAAACACAGATGACTTGAGTTCCACTTACTTAGGCACTAATTATAGATGTCTAGCTCAAGTACACCCAACATTTTGAGTTAGCATGGGAGGAGCTTGGCTACTATTCTGACAGGTGCTAGAATAAAACTTGAAGACTGACAAACAGGAGTAATTTAGGGAACTAATGGCTGAAAAGATTGACTGTAACTATTATTTGCTTTGGTTTTTCAGCTGTAAAATAGAGAAAATAATCACTCTTAGGAAAGAACTCTTTGAAGTGTTATGAAGATATGCTGTGTTTGCAGACCACTGTGATTTTCTTGTCTGGAAGGTCTTATACATGATGAGAAGAAGTTATTGCTTGCTGTGTGGTATCGAAGACACATGCATAGTTAATCATGAATCCCAAACTTTCATCTCTCAACCCAGACACAGGAAATAAGCCTTCAGCTTAACAACCAAAATTACTGATTTCTTAATGAAGTATATGAGCCTGTGCCTAAATCCAGAATCCACTACCAGACTGAAACACTGGTTCACGGGACTCTGATAGATATATCTGGTTCTTTCCCAGTCACTCTGCATGCAGAGTGACTTCTTAAAAAGTCAGTGCACATTTTTAAATGTCAGTGCACATTTCCACATCAGTGAACCTCAGAGGTTTTTGCTTCTGCCATACTGATCCTGAAGAAAGCCTGTTTGCCTGAACTTACTTTTGTCATATGTTTGTTTTGTGATGATGAGAAAATACAAGTCTATTTTAATTTACTTCACTGTTTGGTAACTATTAACACCTGGTGCTCTTAGTCTAGTGAAGAGAGCAAAGAAAAGGTACTGTCCCAAGTTAACTACAATGAAAAGTTGTTAATCTTCCAACTGCAAACTCAATTTCCCCAAATTTAGCAAGAAATATCTCAGTATATACACCAATAGCTCAAATGTGGCCTTCTTTCCATGAAAACATAAAAAAACCCCAAAAAACCAAAACAAAAAGACCCAAACCCAAACCCTGTTGTCTTATTTCCTTGTGAAAATTTCTTGGAAACTTACATTCTGGTATTGTTTACACTCACAAGAACTAGGACTAGATTTTTTTTTCACTTCCCTCTTCAGGCTGGGAAGCAATTGGCACATACATTAACCTGTTAGAGAATAACTTGAACGGCTTTTTAGGAAAAAGAGTTTCAGCAACTGCAGAGCAAATCAACCATATACAGTATGACATTTTATATGATGTGACTTTTAAGAGGAATGGAATTAGATAAGAATTACATGCTCTTGCCAGCACAAAAGAAAGGGTAAAATAAACTGTAGAAACTATGTTGAAATATCTTGCTTGCTTCACATAAATAGAAACACAAAACAAAACAAAATTTCTCCATCCCTTGTTTAATTTGTGAAATCAAGATACATTTCATGTGCTAATAAGGGAGCTGCCTGTGCTTAGAGGCAAGCATTTCTCTGGGCTGGGGCTGCCATGCTCAGCATCAGGCAGCATCACATCTCCCTGAAACAGTCTTATGACCCCAGTCTTTGAAGAAATTCCTAAGAAACACTTGATCAGATAAGAAGGTTTTCAAGCAATAATCATGCAAAGGTTTCCCAGATGGATGATTTTGTGCCATGAATAGAACACTGTGGGGCACTGTTTTTTACAAATAGCTTTTATCCTTTCCTTTTTTTTTCACACAGTTGTCTTTTATTTTCTTGCAATGTTGGTGGTAGGAATCGCTGTAGGGCCTCCCAGGAAACAACCAGCCAGCTTGGAGTTTCATAAAACACCATATACAGGCTTAAGCCTGCCCAGATACTCTGTTAGGCACAGAGCTGAGCTCAGGGCTGCTGTGTTACTTACAGTCAAGCACTCTTTTTCCAGTAATTCAAATCAGAACATAATCTGATTTGGGATATACCAACACTGCAATGCATTGTCTTCTCAGAGATACCTCAGGATCTGGAAGGAATGGAAGTGTTGCTCAGAAAGTAGTCTTCATAGCTAATATAACCAATTTTTCACCTGCCTACCAGTTAGCCTAGCCAGGAAACAATGTTAATGGGCCTCTTCTACTCTCAGTATCTGAACTTCTTTGAATATTGTGAAATACCACAAAACCGTTATATCTGGTCTATTGGATGCAATCTGAGTCCCCTTAAGAGCAGTAAAATTTTAGTAATAACACTAATGAAGAATTTAACCAAGAAGGGAGAGAAGGGAGAATTACAATCCTGTTTGTTTCCTTCACTTTTTTCTTGCCCAGAAGTAACTCCAGAATGAAAGCAGTGAAAAAAGAACCAGATTTGTGTTTTGCGCACAATTTCCAGCAGCCTCAGCAATACAAATTGGAAGCCACCCATCTAGCTGATGCACGAAGACCACTAACCACGTACTCAATAACATATTGTCATTTTTTGCTGCCTTTTTGGATTATTTTCAGTGGTGCAACTCAAGGCATCTGCACTCAGTGCCTAAGGAGTTACAGCTGTTCATCATGGATGTGTCAAGAAGGAGAGGGTTTGGAGTTTGTTTCCAGAGATCCTACTGTGTAGAAGGCTGGCAAGGACTGTGGAAAAGCGAAGGTACTGACAAGAATTTCTGTGAAGCCGTTTCCCATAGTTGTGGCTTGGGTCACATGTGGTGAATAGTTGAGATGGTTTTTGGTTGGGCAGCCTGGGCACTTCCACAGCAACTATCAGGCAGTCAGCATTTCAGAGCTGGTGACTGAATTGAGGGATTTGGTTTTCAGCCATTTTCCTTGATATATTTTACAAGGTCAGGCATGGACGGATGTTTGCAATGAAATAGCTCATTCTTTACATTTGGTCTTTCAGGTTTGCCAGCGTGTGAGGCTGGGTCAGGATTTCAGTCAAACTCACAGTTTTGGGGGAAGCACTATTCAAAGACACATATGGGTAAGTACAGTAACCTACTGAAAGGAGACCTCCCAATGTATTTATTGTAAAAGAGACAGAGAAGGTTCTTTTCTGAACCCAAATAAGCAGATGATTTTGCTTTAATTATATCACTGTGAAGAAGGCCTGGTGTTTTTTGTTGCTGACCTTTTAAGATCTCAAAAGCAACATTCCTTGCAATGCTAGGCAGTTACCATGGTGCAGTGGACTTATTTTTAGCCAATAGCTGGATGATTAAGCTAGAGAGAGAACGATGGAGGTATATCAAGACAGAAAACTTACCACATGGGATTTTTACAGAAATCTGCTGGGCACCCTGTTTGGGTAAACGTACATTACCATTATTTGATTAAAGTTTCACTCTGGTCCTCTGTGGTTGCCTGAAGTATGAGTGTTAAGCTTAAAAAATAAATAATGCTACATTACAAGGAATTTTCGTGTCTAGTGGTAAGTGTGGAAGATATATATTGACAATTTTAATAGGGATCAAATGCTTCTCAGATTATGGATTTTTTTTCCATATGGCACCCACACAGTGCAGTTTTATGGGTCTAGTTCTCCAGCTGTATCAGTTTATAGGTGGTGTGTATGCCTACAATGCCTGTCTCTTGGTGCTGAACATATTTCATGTCCCACCTCCCACTACTGAGGCAAAGGTAAACAAAAAAGGATTGAGAAGATAGAAGAAGATGAATGAATCCCAAAAACTTTGTGTCAACTCAGGCCAGAAGATGGAAAAAAAAGTGATATGTGGCAACAGAAGCCTCATGAAAGTTCCTGAGAGTTATGCCATTCTCCCACAGACTTTACAAATGTTTTGGATAATCCATTGTGCCACAATGACAGGGACTGTACACAAGAATGCAGATGATGTCTAACAAATGTCTATCCTCTCTCCCTGTGTGTCTGTATACATACACGTTCATACATATAAAATTACAATCATCTCTTAAATAGAACTTTTATTGCAAGGCATATCCTAAGGAGCTTCATGAACCATAAAATGTGACAACAGAGTAAATAGGTACCATGTGTTCTACATAGTAATGGGAGAGACATTTACAGGCACCCAGAGATCACAGTGATATATACCTGTATGAATTCAGGTTATACCATGCATGAAGAAACTCTAGATTTGCTGGAATAGTATATGCCCATTTCACGTGCAAGTTCCACATATACCAAGATGCTAATGTGATCTGTCTAAGGCCTACATGACTGGAAGGCTAAAACCCAGCAGTTTCTAGGTATTTGGGCATGGAAATTGGGGAACATGTTAATGAACAAGATTAATGAAGAAAAGACTTATCTTAGATAGAAAGACAATTCTTGAGGTTAGCCTTAAGCTAACAAATCTAGCTGGCACCATATTGGTCTCCTGTAAAAGGTTGCTATCTGCTCAGGTAAGTCTATAATATGCTCATTGAACTACCTCTGTATGTCCTTCAAGACTCCTACAATGAGAAATAGTGTATGTACTGATCATTCCTGTAAGCATTCTAAAATAAGATTAACAAAATAAAGAAAGGAGAAAACAGATCAGAAAATATCTCTCCTTCCATGAAGTAAAAATTTATTACAGAAGGGAAAGAAAACAGTGAAATTTTAAGTGATCTTTAAAAATATCCTATCCTAAGAGTTCTCTGTGACAATCAGTTTGTATTCAGTTTTTTGTAACCAAACTAATCATGTGGAATACTATAGAAGATGTAACTTCTGTAACGGTGCTTTAATAATGTACAGTAAATGTTGGCATTGGTAAACTGCTTCTGAATGAAAGCAAATAACAGATTCAGAATCAACATCCAACTTCTCTGCAGCTTAAAGAAGATCAATTCAAATTTTTATTGCTTCTGTCAGTCTATAAAAATTAACTTTGGAGATGGAATAATTTCCTGAGAATTTATTAATTTTATCCTTTTGATCACCAATCTGCTTCATTTAAGCTTATAATTTTTGTGAGCCTTCTAACCTGGAATTACATTTCCAGTTCTGAGTGAAATTTTCACACAGTTGTTTCTCTTCATCCTCTGAGATGTCATATTGCTAAAAGTCCAATTCATTTGGTAAAGAAAACATAGAATAAATAATGGAATTAATGAAAACTGTGGCTACCATAAGAAAATCCATTCTGCCTTAACATCCCTAATGCTCAACTTCTAATAGGGTGTGATAGTTTAGTGTCTATCCACAAATTTAATAAATTTATGTTTTTAATAAATTGCCAAATGCATAATTTTCTCTGATACATCACATAGTATCTTTCTGTGATAATATCTGGTTTATTTGGAAAGTAACTTTTTTTCTCCTTTTTTAAAAATTTGAAATCTACTGTTTTAAATATGGTCCTTTTACAGGTTACAGCAGAGTTGTGGTGTTAAATGAACTTAATCAGATCTGACATAATTTGATTCCAAGATTTTTGGCTACCTACCATCTGTCCTATCAAAAATGGTACACACCTTATATGTTGTGTTGTGAAATAAAAACAACTACTATAATTCCCTAGCTGATTGGAAATTAGTCTTTATGAATATACCAACACAAACCTAGTAGGAAAAAGCAAACCAATCCCCCCCAAACCAACTCCCCAAATAAACAAACAAACAAACTCATAAAACATCAAACTCTCCCTGAAAGATTTTAATCTCTGTCAGTGGGTGCCCACGTCATATTTTCAGGTCTAATCTCTTAAAATTGCAAGCTATTACTAATGGTTAGTGCTATGCTAGTCAGGTAATTCTTGTAGCATTTTGCCAAATCATCTTGTGTGCACAAATTTCTTTAACATAATTATGTGGTCTGAAAGAAAGATATTGAGAGGATAATAAACCGAACCTGAAGCTAAATCATATATTGGCACCCATGGAATTATGTGAATGTAAATAAAAGAAGGAAGAATGTGAAACCTGGAAATGTTGTTTATACTTATATACTTTTTTTTGTAGATGAAAAATGGCAGCCAAAAGAGAAGAGATTAAAAGAATTCAGAAATGGATGATTAGCAGTAGGAAAGCAAAACTTTAAACATCCAGTTGATTCTGCATGTGCAAGGTTGCACATTAATGCAAAATCAAATTGAATATCAAAACCCAGACTAAGCTTAAAATATGATCCACAGATCTCCTGTTTCGAGCTGGACAGTGCCATGAAAAACATTTTTTGAGGAATTTTTGTCCACTGTTACGTTGACTACTTGCAAACGGTTAAAATATTTTAAGCAATTAAATTTGTCTTCCTGGAATTCGAATTTTGTTTCTAAATAACTTAATTCAAAACCAAAAGAGAAAGTGAAATGCTTTTGGCTTTGGGCCTACTTAATAAACTGGTAGAAGTCTTACACTGTGCATATTACAAAGCTAAGAATTCTGTCTTTTATATTTATTATTTCACAAAGGATACATATTTCTTCATCACAATGCCAGTTGCTCCCCTACATATTTATTCTTAAAAACAAACAAACAAACAAAAAACCCCAAACAAACAAAAACAGGAAAAAAGGGGGATTCTTCTTTTGTTAAAAAAATAGATCTTTTTAGAAAACTGAATGAAAACTGTTAGATTTTCATTGTACTTTTTCAGTAAAACCAGACACTTTTGCTAAATTAGATACATTTTTGTATTCACTAGAACTGATTTTACTTTTGGAAAATATTCATTCTATGTTTGAAAAAGTGTGGGGGCTTTTATTTTTTATTTCTGCTTCTGGATCTCAATTTTTCAACTTTCAACTTTCATATTATATACTAACACTGAAATCAGAACATGATTTTCTTGGACATTATTTGGCCAAAAGTGATGAAAAAATTCTTGGATAGCATGGGGGAAATATAAAGGAGAAAAAAAAAAAAGATCAGGAAAATCAATTAATAAGAGAGACAGAAGAGGTTACAAAATAAGAAAATGAAAATTTTAACCTCCTTGGAGAAAAAAAGATCAATTATAGTAGTACATTGTTGATTTGGGTTACAGTTTCTTCATACAAGTGAAATGGAAATGGGTGAAGTACAAAATCTGCACATGACTTCTGGAAGAATTTCACAAAACCATTAACCACGCTCTACTAAGTCACCAATAACAAATGAGCCCAAGACCATAAATACAATTTTTGTGTTGAATTGTTTGACTAGTTAGATTCAATAAATCTTTAAATCAGACCTTCTTTCTGAGGTATCTTTTATTGTGTGCTTTCACATTCATGTAGCTTTATTGATTGTATCTTCTTCACCGCCATATGTTAAATTGCAAGCAATAAAATTGAAACATTAAATCACATTCCTTTCCTTTCATGTGTCACTTACCTATTGGGAACATATGTTACACTGGCACAATAAAACTTGCCCTGAAGGCCTAGTCTGTGTACACAAGGCTGTGAAAATGGAGGCATATAAAAATGTCCCTGTGTCCTAGCTGAAGATTAAGCTTCAATAAAATAAAATTATAAATAGGCCATACATAAAATATGACTTGTAATGATGTAATAACAAATTCTCTGAAGTCTCCGGCCACAAAAGAAATGCAGAGGATATCTACAGCATGTGTCCTCCAGCTCCTCCAGCAGAGTTTACCACCTCACCTACGATGCAGGTCACAATATTTTCCTGAAAAGGTTTAACTCAGACACTCTTCCCACTGGGTTGAATTTTTTCCAGATTAACCTGGCTAATGTTTCTTCTTTATGTAATATATATTGCTATTCACCCAAGACAACTGAAGTTACACAAAGAAAATTAATACTAATTTCATTATGTTTTAAATTAATTTAACAGGAAGGAAAATTAATTATTCTGTATTAAATGAAACACGCTGGGTTTAGTTTGTGTGATACCTCTGTACTTTTGATTAGACAAGAAACTGATCTCAGCTTAGTTGTCTCCTTTGGAAAGGCATATATTTTTACGAATGCAATTTTAATTTTTCAAGGACCTAGGTCTAATCCATTAGAACTGCAGAACCAGAAGACTGGAATATGTCTTCCAGGACATTGAATCATATCTGATACATACTCAAGATTAGCCTATGAAATATTCACCTCTGCTTTTGTTAGAACCAGACTGGTTGGTCCTCTCTTAGAGGCTGTTGAGCTATTTAATTCTTCTGATAGAGTCATTCCTTAAAGCCCCTACCTTTATAAAGAACTAGACTAGATAATAAGATAAAAATCCAGGTTTTAGTGAAAGTTTTGTTCCTTGCTCATAAGCACCAGATGATCCTCATACTAAGTCCCTGTACTTGATTATAGACTTATTTTATACAAACAAATTTACTAAAAGGAAGTGAAAATTAGCAGCATGCATATTTCAGGAAGTTTTGCTTATTTCTTTCCTCTTGTCTGGCCTTGACAGAGATTGCTCAGTAGTGATAGAAGTATGGCATGGCAGTTTGAAGAAAGTGAAGAAAAATACTTTTTGTAGCTGAATGTTAAGTTAGCTCAAAGCAGAGAGCATGTAATTGTCAAAACCACACTGGAACTAACTCACCTATTCTTCCTAAAAGTGCCATGGGGTCTTAATTTCACAACTGGTCTGTGGGACATTACACTGTATTGTTTGCTTCATTGCAAAAGACTGCGAAATCCTGAGATTGAAAGTAACTTTAGTTCCATTTCCAAAAGAAGGAACAAAGTTTAACTGATATTTGCTAGAGTGCGGGTCCAACAAAACAGCTGGAGTTTAAATGAACAAGACTTCTATTTCCATTATAAAAATGA
Organism: Scytalopus superciliaris; assembly: GCA_013400415.1. Taxonomy (NCBI): domain Eukaryota; kingdom Metazoa; phylum Chordata; class Aves; order Passeriformes; family Rhinocryptidae; genus Scytalopus; species Scytalopus superciliaris. Next base: position 615,857 of record VXBX01009069.1, read on the forward strand.
ATTTTCTGTGTTGTCTGGGAAAGATGCTTGGTTCCTTCATCTGCTCTGGCATAATAGCACTACAGTTTGACTATATCTCATCCAATCCTTTTTCTTCTGACTATAGTCGTTGCAAATGAGTTTTTCAGTAAAAAATCAAAACAATGTCTAACTTAATGAGCATTATAGAGAAAAGCTGTCAGTTCATCCGATCCTTATTATTTCATCATGAAAAGTCTGATTCTGAGGCATTATCCATTGCTTTTTATTCTCAAGCCCAGGAGGGAGCAAATCAATTGCAAATGCAAAATTTGTCAAAGGCTTTGGGCCCAGCCCTTGAAAAAGAAGTACAGCCATGCTAAATGGCTGTGCTCCACAAAAACTACAATGGGGTAGTGGGAAGGAGTCTTCAATCCTGGCCAGAAAAACTGCTTATGCAGCTGGGTCACAGATGCTAATTTAGAGGGAGGGGCACAGAAAGGACTGCAGGCATTTTCCTTCAAAAGATCTGATCTGATATATCTGTACAGTATTTCAATGTTGCATACAATATCACAAACTAAAAATATCTGTACCAAACAAGGAAGATGTAACAATCTTATATAACACATAAGAATTTGTCTTACAGCTGCTGCTGCTGCTGCCCTCTGTGCCACTAACTTTCAATCCTTCAATGAATGCATCAGTCCCATGGATATGTATCTTAGGGTAGGATGTATTTCTTCAGATTTTAACCATTTGAGGTTTTATATTTAAGTCTGAGCTAGTTTCCCTTCCTCTCCAAAAATGCAAGCTCTTTCAGGAATATATATTTCATATCAGATAAAGACAAATCAGTGTTTGGATGTGCTGACTTCCTAGGCAACTTGTACCATCATTTGCAAGGAGTTAACTGGGCTGACAGGTACTTCTCAGGGAATAAGAATGGTGTTGCCTGGCTCTTCGTCCAAGCATGTTGAATGAGGTTGGCTAAGAATGCTTGATTTATTGTGAACGAATAATTAATTCAAACCAGATAAATAGATCATCAATTTAATAGTCACCCATTTAATACCATCTCCTTCTACTATGATATCATGAATATAAAATATCATTATGGAATTAGAATTGTGAAGATTAACTGTATTGCAAATTCTGTGTATGGTTACTCTGGCTCAGTTCTGTGAGTGCAGTTCTGCAGGGTATATTCTCATAGAACCATCCAAGAAAAGATTACGTATGTGTAAGTGTCTTTGTATTGCTTCAAGTGAAAACACAGCACAGCAAAATACAATATTTGTAATACAATTATAGTGTCTTCTCCTCTGTAACCTTATGCATAGAAAAAAACTCCAACTGTATGGTTGCATTTAAATCACATCTAGGTGGATAATCATGGTCTATCAAAAAAGCTGAGTAAACTGGTAAATACTGAAGTTTCTGCTGTCACAGCAAAGTTACGTTTAACTAAGGGAGTTCACCAAAGTTAGGCTGGATGCTTTTATACCTACTTCCAAACACATACATAAATAAACACATATACACAAGCCTATATAGCCTATGGTTAATTCTTGCACAAAAGCCATATCAGAGCTATGACAATAAGAGCCTGTGACGTTTTGAAAGTACTCAGAGGTGGTTAATGCTTTGAGGTAGATCTGCATTGACAGTCTGAAGTACTTTTAACCTGAAGAAAGCCAGATTTAATTAGAATACACATTGGGAAAACTCCATAAATAATCACAACTCAGTCAAACACAACACCAAAAAAAAAGGGTTTATATACAAGTCTCCACTGTGCCTCTGCAGGGATGCTCTCAGCTTCTGGCCAGCTCAGTAGCTTCGAGTTGCAGAAAAATTGGCATAGCTCTTTGTGGCCCTGGGGAAGTTTCTTTCCTAATTTCTGATGCCTGGTTGTCTCTGTCTGCTGCTCCTCTCAGCAAGCTCCCCCACTTGGCTGTGTGGGGACCTTTCTATGATTTTTGACTCTTTGCTGGCCAAATTTCAGTCTCTGAAAGCTTGTCTCCTCTGAAAGAAGTAAATAATTTCTAAGAAAGTAACAATTTTTCTACCCAGGGAGCTTCAGATGACCCAGTGTTTTTTCTTACAATAAAGTAACACATGAACAGACACAAACAAAGAGTACTATTAGTATGTGTGTGTGTCTGTGTGTCTGTGTGTGTGTGTATAAAAATATATTCTTTCATTAGCAGTGATATTATTTATTGATCCTAAGCATGAAAGACAGGGTACATGGAAGGTTTGCAGGCCCCAATACAAGACTGGAAGTGCTCAAAAAAAAAAAAAAAAAAGATTGAATGAATCAAATCTATGGCAAAGATTGCTTCACCTATGCAGGATATTTTTGCACAAAGGTTTGCTAAAGAGCCTAAGTAGAAAACAATGTCTTTCTCATAATTATCTGACTTACAAAGTGCATCATAGGAAGAAAGATTCCTCAAGGAATCCCAACAGAATAAATCTAAGAAGCAAGATTTTGCGTAGCGAGCAATCATTTCAGATAAGAAAATATGAAGCACTAAATTGAGAATAGCTCTGAATCTCCCTTTTATTATTTAGGGAACCTAAGATGAGCTTTAGCCCACCCAAATTTCAGAGTCCAGAAAAAAACAGTGTAGGTCTCAAACTCTCTTCCTTATAAGAGATTCTGAGTTTTAATTGTTCTAGTTAATTTTGTTTTGATTTAAAATGGAGGAATAATACCAGCATACACACTCCATTGCTTCTAGGGGATTCGATGATATTTTCTTATTAAATGTAAGGCATATCAATACTCCTGAAAGTAGCCTGCACAGCAAAATTGCATCCTAAGCCAGCAACTTCTTGAGCTGGGCAGCTTGGAGCAGAGCTGTGTGCATATAGGGATCTTTTCTATTCAAAAAAGGAAAGTTGCAATAATTATTTACAGCAAAAAAATTAAGTCCACCTTGAACTCATATGCAATGACCGAGTTTCTAAAGGGTGTTTTCTGATTATTCCTAGCAAGTCATTGAAAACCAATTAGGTGAATGCAAATTTGGTTCCTTGAAATAAAGCCACATCATTGCATAATAAAGATCTATTACACATATAATTTAATGAGACAAAAGTGCAATACCTAAAATAAATGATTATTTTAAATACTTTCTTTCTAATCCTTGTCAACAATCAACTCTTGAAGGAGGAAATTTTTGGAACATCTCTGTTCCTTAGCAGTGCTTTCTGTAATTGAGTTTAGCACTCTCATTGCAAATTTAGCTCTTCCTTTGTTAGTTTGGTAAAAATGCAGACTAATTTGACAAAAGTCATATTAAAAAAAAAAAAAAAAAAAAAAAGAGAGAAAGCCACTCAAAACCCAACCTTCCTCCAGTACAAAACTCTATGAAAATTGTTAGACAATACTTCAAGGCAGACGTCATATGAACAATCATTTTTAACTAGATGAAAATTAAAAAAATTCTGTCCTTAAACTAATTGCTATTTATATTGTTTCTTAACTAGAAAATTAACTACATGAATGTTTTTTGACACTCAACTTTTCTGAAAAAGCAGCAAATCTTTCTAGTTTAGTTATGGCAAACCCATTTTTTGTTCCACAGTTTATAGTTTGGAGAATATTTGTTTGCACATTGCCTTTGCCTAGTCAGTTCACTGTCCCAGATAGCAAAGGGAGCCAACCATTGAGATAGTTAAAGTGTTAAAGGAATGATAACATATCTTTTGAACACTGGTAAGCCTGCTCCTGGATGGTATAATGGAAGTGGATTGAGAAATGCTAAGATGAAAACGAAACCTCTTGTGTGGAGTTTATTTTCCAAAACCTCTTCAGCTTTCTGTATAAAACTACTCTTTAACTCTCTTCTCAAAGGTGCTTAGAATTTCTTGAGAGGAAAAGAAACACAAACCAAATCCTGAAAGAAATCACCCCACTTCAGTCATATCTTTTGTTCACACTTACCATGTAGCTCAGGTTTTTCTGCAGTAAGGCCAAGATGTGAAATTTGCCTTTTGCCCTGTTTCACCCAGGCAGCAAAGCAAACCATCCTAGGCAATGCTCCAGCAGACTAAACTCTACTTCTCAAAAAGTAAATCTGTTTAATATTAATAGTCTACATTGCCACTGCCCACCCTCACAGGAGGGTGATGAAACCACTTTTCCCATCAGACATTCCAACATGCCATCTCGGAAATTTAATACCTAAATCTTCTTTAGAGAGATATTTCCAAGTACTCCACATTCACAGTATTTTCCTGCGGGTTGAATTTATTTTAAGGCCCCTACATATTTGCTTGTCCAAGAAAAGGACTCTAAATGCCATTCCTATCAATTACTAAATACATGTGTATGAACCATTTGGAAAGTATTGCAAAAATTTGAAACTCTAAATATCTTTGCATGCTGCAGGAAAACCAGATCGATATGCTTAAAGGTGCTATGAATACATGAATGCCAGATGTACTGGGCTGCGGAAAGCACCACTCCCATTTGTTATTTACTGCTTACAGTCCACATGGCAGGCCAGTGATGAAAACAAGTTTGTTCACTAAGGTGGTTCACAAGCTGATGAGCAGTTTCCTTGTTTGCTGAGATAAAAGTAGAGAAAACAAAGACATGTCAGCGTTTAATATGACCAAACTAAATGGCAACACAGCTTTAAATTTATAAAAGTTCTAAACCACATGGTTTCCACAAGATAGAGATCAGGGTAGAATTATTGTTCTGATTCTCCTGTAACACCGCTGTTATGGAGGGTTGGTTTTCCAAAATAAATATAAACAAAAAAAATCCTGGCCAGTTCTGTTTACCCAAAACACTCTGCAGGACTAGGTACAGATGTGAACAAAGGCTCAGATGTACTCTTTATAAACCTTCAGGTTATTTTCTGCTGAATGTAAGGGAGAGAAGTAAGAAACAATATAATTTTTACATAGATCAGAAAATATTTGATACCAGCCATCATTATCTCAAGCTTGTAGACCTGCTCTTGCATTTCAAATCAGAAGGATGTTATCTATTCTAGTATGATTGCAGCATTTTGCATGATTGTATGTGATCCAAGTTTTGATTATGGCCTGTAGGTATCCTTACAATATTAATTGATTGATTGTACAGGTCTTTAGTTATAGTAGTAATAAAAACTGTGTAAGGCAAATTAAAATCAAGATGATAAGAGGAATAAATAGAACAATAGTTTCATAAAAAGTACAGGTACAATACTGAGAAGTGGAGAACACTTGGGAACATGAGATTATAATTAATTGAAAGAATTTTCCTCTTCCCAAGTAAATGTGGAGACTCACTTGTCCACAACTTAGTGATATGCATCTGGGTTCACTGTGAGGAGACTGTTCTTTCTTAGTCTAAGCCTTGGATTCACCTCATCAAAATGTAGCTGTCTACAAACTAGGTCCCTAGATGTCCCTAGGACATCTACAGCCTCTGTGCCTGCCTGATGCAAAAAGGTAGGGTTACTTCCCCATTTCTTTTAGGATTAAATGAACTCTTCTCCCAGGTAACAAGTGACAGAATGAGATTACTAAAGAAAATTTGGGATGGAAAGGATATATGATTGACATATACCAACATGAATTTTTGAAGACTTTCATTTAAGTTTCTTATTTTAGACTTCCAGCAAAATCAGTAAATTTACAGAATTCTGTTCGGGAGTTTACAAATGTATTTTCTTTATTACTAATAAGTAATATTTTCTTCTGGCATAAACTAGCACACCTCCTTTGGAATCAGTAAGACTGTACCATTTTATTGTACCAAGGAATTGAATGCATTCCACCAGTTTCTGTTTGCTGATATTGTATGAAATAAAAGTGCTTTGGCTTTGAGTTGAGCCCACAGGATTGCACCACATAATTTGGCAATTTTGCATGCCAAAACTGCGGGCTGTTGGTGTGTGGTAAATGGTAGATGATATAGAGAGGACCTGGAAACAGGACAAAATCTTTGCCTGAGCTGTTTCATCCTCCATATGTGGTGCCACTTTACTCAACAAAAACAGTTTATTTCATTATGTACTTCTTTAGTTTTCTTTTTGTTCCACTATCTAGAGATTTTTTGTTTTACTTGGGCTATAACAGTTTGAAAATGTTGTTTTAGTTAATTTTTTGATAGAGTGCCCAGAAGCTTTTGCTCTGAAGGAAGAAAACTTCATAGTGTAAAAATTTTAGCATTTAAAATTAAGTTTCTGTCTTACAAACATTTACAAACATGCTCAATTCAGAGGTAGTCAACCTAAAATTTCTGAACTACGAATGTTTTGCAAGCATATGGTATGAGCAGATGATATAGAACAGGAAAATAGGAGTTTGTAAGAGTAGACTAGCATTATCATGGCTGAGTTGTAAAGTTATCTATCTACTGAATCCAAGAAGCTACTGTAACTCGCTTTGCCATGTAGAGTTACTCTATATAATTACTATAACTGTGGTTATTAATTTGCATTTTAAAAGCAATGATTTTATATTTACTGTTAGTGATGTTTCTTGGAATCTATTTAAGGAATAAAGACTAGGATATTTTTTTTGTTTATTATTATTATTTTTTTTACCACCAATTTAATTGTATGGGATTATGTTTTCGATTTGTGCAAGAAACAGTGTTAATAACTCAAGGATGTTTTTGTTCTTACTGAGAAGTGCTTACACACACTCAAGGCCTTTTCTACTTCTCACCTCACCCCAACAGCAAGTAGGTTGGGGGTGCACAAGGAGATGGGAGGGGACACAGCAGGGACAGCTGACCCCAAATGACCCAAGGAATAGTCCATATATTCCATATGTAGTCAAGCTCAGCATATAAAGCTATGAAAAAAGAAGAGGGGGACATCCTTCCCAAGTCATCATTACATGTGACCAGGCCCTGTTTTCCTGGGGATGGCTGAACACTTGCCTGCCCATGGGAAGTAGTGAATGAATTACTTGTTTTCCTTTGCTTGTGTGTGTAGTTTTTGCTTTACCTATTGAACTGTCTTTATCTCAACCCACAAGTTTTCCCACTTTCTCTCTTCCGATTCTCACTCCCACCAGGGGAGAGTGAGCATGGAACTTGTGAGGGGGTGAGTTCAAGCTGGGGTTAAACCACAACAGTGGAATAGAGCAGAGTGAAATAAATCCTGTGTCTGAGAACATTCTGAGAACTGAAACTAGGAAAACTAAGAAATCAATGTGATACCACAGGTATGGAAGAAGAAACAAATGAGGGATTGAATAGGTTGCTATTGTACTATGTAAATAAAAAAGTGATTTCTACATTTCAGATAGGAAAAAGACTCTAGTGAAAAGCAATCAGAGATGATCCAATTTTTCAGAAAGATTTTTAGAGATATTGTGTTTTATTATATTTCAAGAACAGTGTAGACCATTATTGTTATCCATTTTAAACTCTCACATTATAAACTGAAGAATTTGGCAAATGATTTTGCAGTATGCACATGATTTTTGATTGAACCAGTACATATCTTTCAGCAAGATATCCTAAAAGGCTCAGTATGTTGAAGAGCAATACCTGTTATTAATAAACCTGCCTATTATACTGCTTTTCCTACAGTTTCAGCCCCTGGCTCTAGTTACATCCTCCACTGGATTAAAGACTCTCCTACAATTTTAGTAACGTCATGGACCAATAAGATTTGCTGGTGACCTAAGAGAAAATGCATGAGGACAGTAAAGTGTGGGATAGCAGATTTAAGCAAATAGGAGGACACAGAAAGAAATGAGAGGAAATATGTGATGTCAGTTTTGTGAAATAAATTTTCATCACAGGAGAAACATGGCAAAAGAAATCACATTTTTGCCAGATGCATGAAAAGTAAAACATATGGCTTGTTTGTCTCACATTTTTTGCATATTTCTTCTGTGTTGACAGACAGGTTTGAGAAGATGGAAAGTGCCTTTCATTTCAGTGAAATGCCCATATACTTTTTTATCTTTCTTACTACTATTTTTACCAGCTTGAAAAGGACTGTTTCAAATGGTTAAAATTATTCTAAAGAAAATTAAACCCAGGAATCTATTGGAAAAATTCAAGAACAGTCCAGAAATTTTAATGAAGTTCCTAAAATTTTTTAAAATATGTCTTTTTGGGGAAGCTTTTTTTTTTTTCAAAATTCCTGGGAGAGGGTTTTACCAATGAAAGAAAACAATAGTTATAGATCCCTTTATTAAGTTAGAGGAAAATCTGTTCAGCCTTTGGTTTTATTTCCTAATTTTTTTAAATTATTTTTTATCTGTGACTGAAAAAAAAAAAAATCTTATTCTTTTTAAAGACAGTGATCAAAACAGTTTCCAGGAATTAGCTTCTTATTTTTTCAGTTATTTTTGATTTAAAACCATAAAAGGAAAAAAACCAAACTCACATTTCTGCCCTGTCATCCCACAATATAGTCAGACATTGATAAAATGAATACTGATTGAAAAGTTACTGTAAAGTCCTGATCCACTTGACCCACAGTTAAAGAAAAATAACTAATTTTTTCTGCAGTCATGAGTGTGACAGTGCCTAAATGTAGATGCCTGGTCCTGGGAATAGACTTCACAGATGGACTCCCAAGTTTGTCTCAGTCAAAGGAGATATTTTGACAGCTGAGAGTAGGCTCTGCAATACACGACGTACTGGGCAACAGGACATCAAGCAGTGACGTCTGTCCTCAGTAAGGCCTGTATGTATGGAGTATGCCTGTCCCTTGAGCAGGTGGTCTTGCTGCATAGATCCTAACCTTGCCTCCTGGGAACATGGCAATAGGACATCTAAAGTGTTTTCAGGTACTAAACACCTCAATTTGGGCATAAAGAATGGTTATGTGAGCCCATACCTATGTTCTTCCAAGACCTTTAATTTAAAAGAAATCTTGTTAGCAGCACAAAGCACTTGGCTTAGCTTCTCATTTTAACAGGGCCTGGGTACTGGAAGTAAGGAAGGCAAATGCAACACTTTTCACAAAGTAATAGTTAAAGTGAAAATTTATTTATAAATATGAATTCCATGGCCTGTTTTTTCTTTTTTTCTATTTTTTTTCTCGTGTTGTCATTTTTGAAACTGATATTTTTTTAGAGTTTTATGAAACTGCAACTCAAAAAGGAGACATTTATGGGTAACTGGTGCTGTGCTGGTACTTAAGCACACCAGTTCAGTGCAACGTCTTTGAAAATGAACCAAGAATGGTGACATTAATGATTTTTATCATGAAGCTGAGATAAAAATTGATCATTAGTAACTAATAATTGATCTCCAACAAATATGTTGGCAGTTAAAGAATTGCTATGAATTAAAACCCAAAAGAATTACACAAATCATGTAATGAGGACAGAATTAGGCCATACATCAGGAAGGTATTTAAACAGTATCTGACTTAAGAGATGTCCACCAAAATACATTGCTTAAAAACAGGAGTACAGTGTAGTCAGAAAAAATAGCAACCACTAGATCCATTCATGTTTATAAGTGTTTAAATACCTTTGGGGTAACTAGGGATATGTTTTGCATGAAGGAGTAACTTAAAATTCAATTAATGGGTATGCTTTCGAGCCAAATATTTTAACAGTATGCAGCCACTATAATAAGAATCTGAGAACAAGTCATGTAAAAATTAAGGGCCCTGAGATATGTGCCTTTGTACGATACCTTTATAAATCACTCCAGCAGAACCAAGTCAGCATCCTGCTATGCACAGCTGCTTGCCCAGAGAAGTTCAAATAAAAAAGTATAAAAAAAAATTCGATGTGGAAAAACACTATACAGCTGAAAAATTAGGCAAGCACAGTTTGTACTGGATCATTAGTCATGTATTGGCAAGTCCTGATTATCCAGGGTGTCACCAGCTCAGAAGTCACTTGACATTCTGATTTAGCCTGTAAATACCTAGTCACATGCTAAATAAAACAGTCATTTTTGCTCCTGTTATTTTAGCATAAGATTCTTTAGCTATTTATAAACTCCTGTGAACGTTTTGGAATTTCAGCATACTAAACAACTGAATTAGCAAGTCTTTAACTAAGACAGTTAGAAACTACACTGCTACTTCAAAATGTGTTATCTGTGTGAAGTAATCTGTTCTGTGACTGCTGATCACAGTTTGTCGAGCTGAGCCAAAAAAAATGCAGGTAAGATCCAGAAAGCTAACGACAACTAAAACAAAGTTCATTGGATTGCAATTAAAGATTAACATAAATTAAAAAATAAAAATAAGTCACGAAACTTTGGTTAAAATCAAAGTCCATTTTGGAGAATGCTAAAGAAAAATTTTGCTCCGTGGGAGTGGACAGAAATGGCACTTTTGGAGTGAGCAAAGAAGCCTTACAAACTGGCAGATAATAGCATTATCCAGTTAGATACTTTTCAGAATTTAGGAATTATTAGAATACTGAATTGAAATCAGTAAAGATTACTCCAGTGCACACGCACAGAAGATAAGTAAGGTATGCTTTATCCATTCACAAAGCAAATGAATGAAGTTTCTACCATTTCTCCAGATGCATTGGTTTAAAAGAACATCCAGCCAAGGAGACTGTTCCAGACTGCTAAAAGCAAACACTCCATTAAAATCAGATTAACACTGAAAGCACAATTGTTCTACGCATTTTTCTTAAAGATTTTAATGTCACCTACTAGGGTGCAAAATATAGATGATGACTGGAAATGCTAGGTCAGGGACTAAAGGTGAATTCAAGGTGAGAAGTGTCTTAAGAACAGAAGAAAGAAAGAAACTGAGCATAATCTGCCAGAAAATCTCTAAGATAAATTGGTATGATGGCATAGTTTCTGCTTCTCCTTTAGTGGTAGTGTATCTATTAATAACCAGAAGATATCAATTCATCTGAAATGAGAAGAGTGGAAGAGTGCCTTTTGCCTTTTTTTTTTTTTTTTCCCTCCATGTGGCCAGCATTAAACAATATCTACAGGGAATTACGAGGGTCTATTCATTGTAAGACAGGCGAAGGATTTTTTTCAAAATTGAAAATGGAGAGACTATATTAACATAGGTTCATGGCAGTTGGATAGCTAGAGAGATGTGAGGTTTTCTAGTGTTTGTATTCTTTAAAAACTGTTCTGGATTAATAAGCTTCTATTGCCAAGGGTTTGACATTCCTAGATATTTATTAGTTTTCCCTCAAATATTTAGGGGATAGTTAAGAATTATTGAGATTTCATTTTATTGGCTACCCAAGACCCATTTCTAAAATATTGGAACGTACTCCATGTTTCAGGGAGAAATCACAACAGCAGGAAATCTCACTGGCAAAGTATTTTTATGACAATAAAAGAAAAAATCTTTTTGTCTGAGTGGAATTTGTAAAGGAGTTTACCTGCCTCTAGATAAAAGGCATGCCATGTGTTTAGAAATAGAGGAAAGACAAAAATGAGGAATAATACTTGGAAACAAAAGCAGTAGACAAATAGCTACTTGCATTATTCATGAATGGTCATTTGACTCAGGAGGTCTGAGTTTTCATCTCCATCCACCAACTGTAATAGCTCAAATAACATCAGCACGCTGCAATCACAGAGTAATATGGCAGTAAAAGTGAAGCATACTGGCACTTGACAATAGTTTGGAATAGTAAAGTGGTACAGCGATATGGCAAGTGAGATCAATGTCTAGTTAGGAGCTATAATTGTTTACGAGCCCCTGTCTGGAAAAGCTGTTTTTGATGTTTATGTTAAAGGTTCTTGGTGAGCAGAGGTTTGGCCAGACTGGTGGAAAAAGTAATGTTTTTTTTTTTTTTTTAAAGTTCAGCTTTTAGAAAGGTTTCCATCCTTTATATTTTTGTCCATGGAGGATGAATGGCTCCTAGGACTGCAGAGCAATCCTTGGGGTTTATGATTTAGGCATTACGAAGACAATGAGGTAGCTGAAGATCCAGTGCTAGGGATTTTAGGTTGTGTTCTTCTTATTTTGAAAGGTCCTCAAATACAGTTTTTCTGACCAGAAATTTAGTCAGGTACTTTAGTAACACATACCTATTTCTCCCCTTTCCCACTTGGTTACAATGATATTTGCTTTAAGTCCAAAAAAAGACTTTAACAATAATGCTGATTGTTGCTGTCACCTGTGGCTCTGTAGATGGGCTTAAACACTACAGTGAATGCATACTTGGAGCCCAGACAAAACCTCAGTGGAACCAAAACTAGACATTCAAAAGTCCATGCCATGTTTATGTAGTATTTTCTAATATTTCACATGCAATTACATTTAGTGTCTGGCTGCCCTCTAACTTACCTGCCTCTGCTTTGCGGCTTCCTTAGTCAATAATTTAAACATAGAAAAAGAAGAAATGTTTTTATCTATGTCTGTTTTATGGATTTTAGGAGCTGAGTCAAAGTGACTTTACCAATGGGCCAGACAAGGATGTACAAAGATGAAAACAGATTTCAGACATGTTATTTAATTCAGGAAGCATCTGCGGGTGGTTAAAATTAAACATTGTCATCTATCCTGAGTGTTACTGGACTTGAGATTCCTTTTCCTTCCGTAGTGAACATAAAGCTTCAGCAATCATGGCTAGTCTAAACTGAGGTCTTGTTTTTAAGAAGAGGTGACCTGAAAAATTAAAATTTAGTATTAGATCCATTTTTTTTGGCCAAAGTTGAGGGCTTTTACAGATATAGTTATATTGCTTGTAACAGAATTTGAGTTTGTCATAGCATTCTTGCATGGATCCATATAATTGTTTTGCTGAAGCCTGAAGACATCCAGGTTAATTCCTCATTTTAATAAATGGGAAACAATGATATTGACTTGTTTTTCCTTAACTGCATATGATCTGGCTGCAGGTCCCTTTGCAAAAACAAATTGTTTAAATCAAATTATGGAATGTATACCAATAGCAGTGGTAAAACTACTTCAAAGTACGTGCAGAAAAATATCTGGCCTACTGCCTTTTCCCTGGAGAAGATGGGGAACAGCTGTTTGGCCAGTGAACTCCGGCCGCTCTGCTAAGAGAGGCATGCATGGCCCGCTGCAGAGGTGGCAGACGCTGATGCTGCTGCGACTTGTGCAACTCAGTTCTTACTTTGAGGTGGCATTTGTCCATATGGAATTACACCTTTCTGGCCATCAAAATGTACCTCCAATTTTTAGTAAGCTGTAGCTTAGGTACAGACATTTCTGCAGTCAGCATGGTCTTGTGAGATCTTCACCTGGCCTACATGATTGGTTAAGTTTCCTCTTCCTATTTCTGAGCTAGTCATCTTTAGATTCAGTTATAGTCAAAAGGAAGGAGTAGAAACTTGTAAGGTATGAGTTGTCTTTTGGTAAATAAATTATTTAAAATAAATTGGATAAATTACTCTCTATAAGCAGGGCTTTTTGTCATTCTTTACTAGTTACTACACGTGTATCCACATTGCAAGCATTTAATGTTAGTTCAGACAAATCCCAATATTTGTGCAGAAAATGCTCACAGTCCCTTAGAATAATTTGATGACACTGGAAATAAGATTAATGTATATTAGAATTTTTCTTTCAAAAGTTTATACAAAATAGACAGAAAAAACATAAGCCTACACTACAACTTTGCACACTCAAATTATTTTTACCATTGTATGTTCTTTACATGGGGACAAATGAGCATACTGCTCTAAATCAACATCTATATGGGCCAATGGCAGGGACAGGTATTTAGAAAGAAGTGTATGTAGCTGCCTGGTACACAATCATAAAAGAAACTTTCAGTGGGAAATTTCTCCTTACCTTCTACCAGATAATGGTGTGTTGATGACCTGTACAGTAAAAGATCAGAAAAAAACGACTAAGTGGATCAGAATCTCACTTAACAATGGAGGTTCATGACAATTTCTGATGGAGTTCTGATGTACTCAATGCTCAGAGAAGAATAAAATCTAAAAACATAAACTACTAGGCTACTTGCCTGTGTTTTTGTCTTGCTGTTCTGTTAATTCTTCTGTGTAAACAGACATACCGATACCCAGGTTTTGTATTTCTGTGCTGGCATGTTAAGATTACTATAGGACTTATTTGAATGAATAAAGTATTTGGTTTAAAAACTGATATATTTTTAACTACCATTTGCCTTCTTTGGTTGGGAAAAATGCAGAGTTCATAGCCTTTAGCTTGGGTGAGATGGTATTAGAAATGAGTTTGGGAGAAGAGCTTAACTGTTTGCTATATAAAGAATAAAGTTGGTAAACAAATCCCACTTGGATAACAAATAGACTACAGAGCTTTGGCAGCCTTACTTTTGTATTATTTTTGCCTTGTGTTGTTTTTTTAATTAAATGAAGCAAGGCAGAGCATTCAGAGCATGACTCAAGCTATTGCTAAAAGTATTAAATTAGATTAGTTTGGCATTTAAGTCCCAGCAATTTTGACTCAAATGCTTGAACTGCAGAGAAGGGAAGCCTTGAGGAATGAGGCTGAGGTAATTCCTTCTGAAAAGTCAAGTCCACATACTAAGCATCAATTCAGAATATTCTTCTTAATGCTGTTTCTCTGTCATCCATATGTCTTGGTTATGCAGTACATCTTAGCAAGACAGTTTATTAGATGTTTCTGCTCATAATTTGGGAGGGGGCAGGAGGCAGGAAATTACAGGGCATTATACACAGGGTGTGTGTAGGGCGAAGGCACTGTGTATGAATAAATCCTTTGCATTTCTCTCATGGTACCAAGTGTCCTTTTCCAGAATGTCTCAATCCACTGTGCCTTTTCTACAATTACGTTAAGAGCTTCTGTTGCATCTGTTCCCATCATACGCCACAGAGTGCACCAACAGGAAGATTCCAAAAAAGAGGACCCTGGTTTTTTCATGAGATTGGAGGAGTTACCTGCATTACAGGCTATCTAAAACAATTTAAATTTCTTTATATGTTAGCAGAAATACATAGAACCACAGTAAAGATATGTGTATAGATTGTAAAGATCCTCTTTTGCTTGTGAAGAGACTATGCTTTTTTTATTTTCCCTTTGCTTTTCTTCCAGGTGGATGTGAGCTCGAGAACTCAGTAGTCTTAATATAAGGTGAAGACGCAGAAACATTTAGAAAAAAACAGAGGATGACATAAGGCTTAAAGGTTAAGTAGGTCCAACCTCCCTGATTAAAAAAATAAAAAGTCATCCACTTTATACAGGAACATAATGACCTTTCATTTATTTACCACTGTCTGACAGCAAATCCTCTGTGCCTTCAGATGTTTGCAGAGCGGAGCACCCAGCTCTGACCTCACTTTACTGAGACTTTCCTGTTACTCTACTGCCAATATTTACCAACCATGACTACTAATGCTTGTAAGGCCACATGCTTTTTCTGCAAGGAATTCTGTCTAATTTGGGAGGAATATCACATTTTATCTAGAAATTTCCACTGATATGAATAAATCAATCATTTTTATCAGAATGGAAAGTGCCTTAGACCTATGATTTATTTTTGAAAGTATATCCTATCATATACTATGCTACCCTTTATTTAAATTACCTTCAACTAGGAATGTAATTTTACAGCCTAGGTTTGCGACAACATGATTTTAATTACTTGCATGCCAGTTGTAAAGTGTAGGTCATTATCAGACAGTAAGTAACTGACTTTAAGATGTCCAGTGGTGAGATTTTGCAATACTAGATAAATTTTTAATGTATCCCTCTAAAATGCCAAAACACTAGGCTTCGTCCTATTGTATCAGAGGTGCAAAAAAAGTTACTGCCTTCATACACAGGAGTAATGGGGAAAAGGAAAAAAGAAAAAGCTATTACCTACCACCAAAAAATAAAATGAAACAAACAGTAACAGCCAGCAACCAACCAAAGCAACAAAAAAGCCCAAACCAAAGAGACTTATCTCAAGATACGTGAAGAATTTTCAACATCAGTCAGTGACCATGATGGGAAACAGTTTCATTTAACCACTGATTCTTCACCCATATTAGCACATCAGCGTTCA
This sequence comes from Scytalopus superciliaris, assembly GCA_013400415.1. NCBI lineage: Eukaryota > Metazoa > Chordata > Aves > Passeriformes > Rhinocryptidae > Scytalopus > Scytalopus superciliaris. The sequence goes on from VXBX01009069.1 coordinate 631,721, forward strand.
CTGTAGCTTGTAGAACAATGTTTTTTAAGTCTAGTATATTGTTGTTGCTCTTTTCACTTTCACAAATTATGCAGAAGTCAATCTATTACAAACAACACTAGTAAAAAAGATAATATTGAAATCAGGGTTACACTATAATAATTTGTTGGGCCAGACTAAAAGTGAGAAAATAACATGCACCCAGAAAGCTAATTTTGTGATAAAAGTAATTTTAAAAGAGTCCCTGGAGAGCTATTCCAAGAATCTTTTTTGGCACATGCAAGAAACAAGTGCTCTATTAAAGAAGCAGAAAGCAATTCAAAGACTGCAGCAACTCAACATTTTCTTCCATAAAAAAAACCATGACAACAAAAGCAAAACAAATCCTTAAAACTAAACAAACAAACGAAAACCTCCACAAAACCAATACCACCTAAAATTGAATCTAACAGTAGATCCTCGATACATTATTCTTCCTTTATGATTGGACTGTTAAAATAAATAAATAAATAAATACATAAAATTGTACAGTAGCAGAATGATACTACTTGTATGAGGAATATCTACTTCAAAGTGTATGTGTTGAATATTCACTATTATGGTAGTCCTGGACTAATAAGTGACATATTCCTTACTAATTTAAAAATAAAAGTTTGTGCAATTTTCTGCTATCTCTTAAAAAAACAAAAATAGTTTTATTCACGGAAGTGCACATCTTGGCACTTTTTCCATGAAAAAAAAAATGGAGGGAAAATACTAGTGTTTGTTGCCTTGTTACAAAGTGTGTGGCATGTTTAAAAATTTGAAATGATTTTTAATGGCTTCATTAGTGATGAGAGTTTCCTCCTTTCAATNAAGAAAAAGAAGACCAGAAATTGCAACTGTCAAAATTTGCAAAACCACTTTAATACCTAGAGCTGTTTCTAAAATGTTTTAAAAATTGGCACAAATATGACAAATTAAGTTATATCTAACGTATGTAATGACCAGTGGATAGCGTTCTAAATATAACTTTAACTTCCTTTTACTGGCTTTGTCAGAAACAGAAATAAATTTAAAATCCTATTAGCATATGAATTACTAGAAACAGAATCTCTAGTCTGAGCTACATGTATAGCTAGAAAACTGTCTGTCTCCTGTGCAAGACTGTCTGGGGTTCAGAGCTTAGGCATGGCTACCCAACCTTTGGACACATACACAGGAGCCTGAGTGCCATGATTATACCATGAACAGCACAGACTGAGCATGAGAAGGTAGAGGCTGGTTTTTGCCACAACAATTTCATAGTTGCAAGTGTGATTTGCACTGGGGAAACTTGCATGCAGCCTTCCTTATGCAGAAGTCTGAAATCTGTTTCTCAGGCAAGAGGTTGTCAAAATAGGATCTATTCTGGAGAAGAGGAGAGGACCCTGTAACCAACCCTTTTGTGCTGTTATCTGCTTTGCTGTCTATCACACAAGGTCTGGAGGACTAACACAAATCTAATGCCAATGACCTCACTAGGGAATCAGCAGAAATGAAGCTCAGCTATGTCCCACCTTCCCAGTTAAAGCAGCAACCCTGCCTTGGTAGCCTACCAGGTAGACCATTCATGTGGATAGGAACTACATCAAACACTTTCTTCCTGCTCCTGGAATATACTACAGGGATAGTGACTGTGCTAGTGCTCCAGACTTCACGTGATGAGGCATCATACACTGTGCTGGGTCAGTGCTGGTGAAGGACACAACCTGGCTCAAACAAGAAATTCTGCAAACAAGTTCAGCAGGCACAGTGGTGATTGGGGACTGCTTTGCACAGTGTCAGTGTTTGTGAAGGACATAGCCTGGTTCAAAGAAGAAATCTGGAATGCAACCTGCCTTGTCATCCAACTGCTGGCAACAGCCCTTCCTGCACAGGTAAGTTATTGGTACTGCTGCTTAGAAAACAGTCATCATGAAATTAAGTCAGCAACTGAGAGTCAAAAGTACTCAGTTAATAAAAGAGACTTTGTTAAATTAAATGGGGGTAGAGCAGGTAGTCTGAGTACCTCTAGCTATGTTTATATATGCACTATTAAAAAATGTTATGCTGCACTGTGCACAAAATGAAAATAAGACTCAGTAGCTTGAGCGAGAGTTAACTACAGAAAATTACTTTTAAATGGCTTAGCATTATCACAGGTAGAGCTTCAAATATTTAAATCAAAGATTACCTAAAAAATAGGTTAAAAACCAAGCTGTGATTAACAAAAATTACCTACTTTTACTTCCATTATGATAAATCCTCAGCTTGTTCCTGGAGAGATCTAATGCGTCTGAATGCTGTGGAGTAGAAACTGTCCCCACCTACACAAGGAACTCTGTAATGTGTCTTTGTGCAGGGCACTGACCTATGGTGGAGGTTGGCTCCCTGTAGCATCAATCAAGGAGGCTATTTGGACACCAAGGTGTATGGACAGCCTCATTAACTCTCTCTCCAGCATAAAACTTTACTAAATATAGAAGAGTACCACATTTTTTCTTTGGAAATTTTCGTTGTAAACAGAGAAACACAAAAGCCACAAGTGACGGTAAATGTTTTCATTCTAAATTTGTACACGGCTATTTTTAACTCAGGCAGGACCTGTTTTTTGAAAGTAAGGAAGAGGGAATTGCTACAAAGGGCTGATTTCGCATTTGGATCAACTTCTATATGAAATACTTGCATTGACATTATTCTTCATCTACACTGTGGATGCACTCAGATAAAGGATTTTATTCAGATAAAGGATTTTATTCAGGAACTGAAGTTCCTGTTGAGCTAAGAAAACTTTCCTTGTGTAACCTTCTGTGCTTCATCTGGTTAAGAGAACATGGGGGTTGCTTTCATTAGCTAAACAAGCTGGATAGAGATATTGTACTGATACTGGTTGCTTAGGTATCAAGTCTCAAGTCCAACTACAGTAATCTAATAACACTACAGGCAATTCAACAACACAGAATGAAGTCAAGAAGTCCAAGACTTTGATGTATTTTTGGGTAAAGAGCTTTGTGTTTTTTAAAAAACAAAGGGGACATTGTATGTCTTTTAACCATTTCTAAAGATGCCTTGTGCTGCATGGAATGGATATTGCTGTCTTATGCATCAGTATTACACCTACGTAATTCCAAAGCTGTGTTGGACTTCCACTGATGCTGATGACAAGAGATTCAGGCCCCTAAAATCTAAAATTCAGTACATTCCCAAGACAGAAATGTTTAACTTCCAAGACATATGACTGTAGCTGTCTGTAAACCAGCTGTCTCTGCTGATGTGTTGGCACCATCACTGCCTGTAGAGCTACAGACACACAAAATGAAGATCGGACTTCCTTTTGCACTTGAGCAAAGAAGAGGGCAGTTAGCCAATGTATAAGAGGTGGATTGGGATATAGCAATGTTTCTTGGCTAACTAAAGGCAACTATATAATTTTGAAATTATAAAGCCTAAAACCCAGGATTTAGTACAAGTGACACTGCAAATATTTAAGGGTTCTGAGCATTATTCTGGCTAAACAGAAGTTTAAAGCCTGGATGGCAAAACCAATCCTTTCTTGTAGAAGATGTTGCCTTAAAAAAATTTTTGAGAAGGAATCCCTCCTCTGAGACACATAACTACCGCACAGACATTTTCACAAGGGGAGGGTAGAGACAGATGGTTGTAAATCCTCTGGCTTCTTTCCCCACGAGCCTTACTCCAGACTCCAGAGGACTCTTTGCTTGAGATTGGATTGAGCAACTGCAGAGCTACACTTTTCCCTGCAAGTAGCTGCTCCAAGCAGAAGGGAAGCACATGGTTCTTCTGAATTCCCAGCTGTCCATCATTTTTTGGTTTAGGCTGGAGAATTTGGCTCTGAGGAAATGTGTTTAAATTCATCCTATCCTCTGGTGGATAACAACAGCCTTGCCTGTGTTACCTTGTGTAGTAGAGTAAATAATCACTGGAAAGCTGGCAATTGTAGTTAAACAAAGGGCAACCTTTTTTAGAGAGAAGAAAAAGCTGACGACTTCCTGGCTCTGAGTTTTGTATATTTCTCTGCATTTATTACCCTATTGAAACATTTCCTCAAACCAGAATGATGCAACACATAATCTCTTGTTCAGCTTGAACCATAGATGGCAGAGAATACAGGGAATACAGCTCTAATCAAAGAAAATAGGAGTAGACATTGGATCTGATCAGGCAGTCTGGTTATTTTATAGCTATTCTGGCCTCAAGGAAACAGATTTCTTTCCAAACAGAACCTGTTAGAATACAGACATTTTTTGACATGCTAAAAGTCTGCATTTGTTTGATCCTGACCAACAATACGAATGTGTATCAACAGAAGGAAAGCACACATCTGCCACAAGAGGCATGTTTACAATCACTTTAATGACACCATTAGATTCTGTTTGCCAGTGTTCACTTATTTCAGGCTTTTATATAAAAAACATGTGAGATAAGTTTACCACCTGTGCACAATGGAAACAACCCATTTAAATGAATAGTTTAAATGGCAAAACATAGCTCAATAGTTTTTTCTGTTCACCAACATAATTGTGAGAGCACTATTATGTTTACTCAGAATACACAGTTTTTGTGTTTCTGCAGAAGGTTTCTTTTCCGTCAAGCCTAGGCTAAGAATTACTCCAAAGAGTACTTAACATGCTTGAGAAATATACAAATATGCTTTAAACATGGGCCACTTCAGGAAGTTTTGGAGGTGACAGGTGGGATTAGTTTCAAATGAGAAATCCAGTCTGAAAATATACCTGAAAACATCTACCCATTATGTTAAGCTTCTCTGGATTTAAATGTTTTAAGAAAGTTAAAGAGCTTGACTTTCAGGGGTTGATGTTCCCATTGATGTCACTGGGAAAATTCATGATAGATTCTAGAAAGCATAATTTTAATTAAAAGGGAATATAGGTGGTGTCACACAAAAAGTCAGAGACTGAAGATATGGTAACAGCATTCCATTGCAGATGTGATGAAATTCCTGAAGTTTTATTAGTTAAAAAATAAACACACATGCATCCTCCTCACTCAGATCCTCGTTGTATTGCTACTAAATATTCTCACACCTCAGGCATCAACTCTGCCTTACTGTGCAAGACAATCAAAGAAAAAAAAAAAAGAAAAGATGTGTCAGACACAAAAAGTTTAGCTTCAAATTCTCAAGGGTGTTTAAGTCTCATCAGCTGGAAGGATATTTATAGCCTAATTATAGAATATGTAATTAGCACTCCTTCTGGAGAGAGAATAGAGCAAGGGATTACATGTGATGTTGCTGAGATGTTATAAGAGGTTGTATGCTACACAATCCAGCATTTTATTTAAAGGAAATCATGGCACTAATACATAGTCCAGATCTGTCTTATTGTTTTGCTCAAAGACACTGAAGAAAACCATCACTAGACAAACAGCCATGTTGAAGGTGTGAACTGCACCCACGTCACCTGCCCAAATCAACGTGTATCTAGGGAAGAACATTCAGCTGGAATCAGAACTGTACTAACACCTGGTCTCTTTTAAGACATACATGATTTTAGTGCCTTTTTCAACAGGAACTTCATTATCCACGAATAAGGGGTTCAAAAAGCATGTAAAATAGTCAGTAAGTGGCAAATCCATCTAAAGCCTATGGAATTTAAAACCACAGCAGAACAGAATAAACAAACAAACAAAAATCAGTTAAACCACAGCTTTCTGTATTTTTCACTTTTACTAAATGAATTTTCCATGAACAGTTCTGAGTTTTGGGGTTTGGGTTTGCTTTCATGTGTTTCTTTTTCTTTTTTTTTCTTAATTTTTTGTTTGTATGCTTGTTTGTTTTTTGTTTAGGATTTTTGGGGGCTTGAGGTTTGTTTTGATTGCTGGAAAAATATTTTAAGTTTTTTATTTCCACTGAAAAATTCAAAGGGCACAACCCCTCCTTTTCCTTAAACAAACTATGTTCATTAAAGGTAGGTTAAAAAAAAAATTATATACATTTCTTCACATGAAACTTTCAGCATTATTTTATTGCTACCTCATGCACTATCTTACATTCTTAGCAGGTAACACCACTTCTACATCCCACAAAATGAAACGTTGTCATCTTAACTTTTTTTCTAAATAATGCCCATGCAAATTGCAAAATGGGATTTTACAGTTTTGTCAAGGGCCTTAGGGAAAACTGTGAATTTTAGAGTAGTGAAAGTAAATTTTAAAATACACTCAAATACAAATCTTGGGGGTTTTTTTTGTAATCAACATTTTAAATTAGTGGCATTAAGCATAGCAGATAGCTACATTTACAAATACATTTGCAAATCATAGCATTATTCAACATCCTGGACTACACTGTGTCTCAGAAATGTCAAGGGCAGCTTTTCAGCAACGCATTTAATGGTATGGTTATTTAAGAACCACTGAGCTGTGTGAAAATGAATTAAAACAAGGTTTGAACATATAGTTACATTTAAGCACGGTATTAAGCACAATACTGAGCTGGGCTCTTTCACATTTCTATTTTCCAAACAATCACTCTAGAGTATTTAAGGATGTTCTTTCATATTTCACAGGGGGGTAGTTTAATAAAATAGACATTTATTTTTTTTCTATAGGCTGTTTTAAGTTGTTTTTATAAGAAGAATTTTATATGAACTTCACTGAGCAAGCTCAGCTGACACACGCAGTGTGTATAAACCAGGTGCTCTTATTTGCCTGCTTACCAAGAATGTATGATTCATTAAGAAGCTGGATTGCCCATCACCACTTTGTATGCAGTAAATGTTGCAATGCAAGTATATTGAAATTTTTCAGTCAGTCTCTCACTAAACCGTGTTAACTTTGTGGTTCTCAGTTGCCACAGATCCACGAAGTCGGGAAGGCATTTCTGGAGATCATTTAATGTAGCCCCCTGCACAACCATGGTTAATGAGATCAGGTTGTCCAGGACCATGTCCAGTTGAGGCTTAAATATCTTCAAGCGCTGAGAATTTACAACCTTGCTGAGGCAACCAGTTCCAAAGTTCCTCTAACCTTATGGTAAAAAGATGTTTCCTTATGTTCATATGGAATTTCCTCTGTTTCAATTAACACCAATGGCCTTTTGCCCCATCACCAAGTAACACTGAGAAGAACCTAGCTCTGTCTTCTTGACTCCCTCCATCAGGTATTCATACACACTGCTGAGGTCACCCTGAGCCTTTTCTTCTCCAGGCTGAGCAACCACAGCTCTTTCAACATCTTTGAACAACAGATAGCCCAGCTCCTTAATCATCTTTGTAGCCCTTCACTGGTTTTTCTCCAGTAAATGAGTATTTTTCTTGTACCAGAGAGTCTAGCACTGAACCCAACACTCCTGATGGGTTACACCACTGTTGAGTAGAAAGGCACAATCATTTCTTTGGTCCTGTGGGCTATGCTTTGCCCAGAGCACCCCCAGGAGCTTCTGGTCTTTTCTGCTACAAGGACTCCTTTCTGGCTCAAGTTTGGTTCGCGGTATGCCAGAACCACCAGTCATACTCCTCTGCAAAGCTGATTTCCACATAGTTGGTCCCCAGTGTGTACCGGTATATTGAATTACTCTTTCCATAGGTGTCCAGGCCTTGGTATTTTCCTTTGTTGATTTTCATAAGGTTTCTGCCAGCTCATTGCTCTAGCAAGTGGAGTTCCCTGTCAATGGCAGTACTGTGGGGAACAGAGACACCTACGATAAATGGAAAAATACATCCCTGGAACTGAAATCATCACCCCAGAAACCATTCCAGGACCAAAGAAGCAAAGAACTGTTTACCTCTTGTGTTTAATAGTAATAAGTGTCCCCTTAAGCTCTGTAAGGCAGCCCACCGGCAGCGACCACGTGGTTTGCTGGAACCTTGCCAGGCTTTCCTGCTCCCCTGAGAGCAGCTCCGCCCTTCCCCTAACCCTATTGGCCACCTCCCCCATCCTTCCCCAGCCTTCCCCCAATCCCTGGTTCCTGCTGGGTATGGATCATCCCCCTCTCCCATTGGCTACCCGGGCCCCCAAACCACTCCCCTACACCCTGAACTTCACCCAATGATAGCTCTCCTCCCTGGGCCCGCCCCAGGGCTTTAAAACCCCGGGACGGCTTAAATAAACTCTCCTTGCATGCACCACAAGCCTCGGATCTGTTTCCTTTCTGAGGCTCCTGGAGCCCTGCCAGCACCCCGCAAGGCCTAGGGGCAAAGAGCACCCCCTCAAGTCTGACACAGTACTCCTCCAAGTTTTATACCATCTGCAAACTTGCTGAGGGTGCACTTGGTCTCAACATCCATCTTCTTAGGGAACAGTTAACAGTTTAACAATACTGGCTCTTATATCAATACTCAGTTACACCACTTGTGACTGCCACCAGGTTGGTTAAGCATGATTTCTCCTTTGTAATTTCATATTTCATGCTAACTGCTCTTGATTACCTTCTTGATCTTCATGCCCAGAAATGGTTTACAGCTGTAGTTGCTCCATCACCTTCCTAGGGACTGAGGGGAAGCTGACCAACCTCTAGTTCCTTGTGTCCTCCTTCTTGCCCTCCTTAGGTCAAGGAGGGATGCTTACTCTTTTCAAGTCATCAGGAGCCTCTCCTGATTGCCACAATGTTTCAAACATAATCAAGAGTAGCCTCTCAATAACCTTTTCATGGTCTCTTAGCACTTGTAGGTGAGCATCATCAGGGCCGTGAACTCCTGTGTGTCCTGTTTCCTTTATTGTTTCCTAACCTTGTACTCTTCCACTGAGCATACGTCTTCTTTGCTTCAGACTTTTCATGCAGTCTCAAGGGCCTGGGGCTTCTGAAGGTCATATCTGTGCAGGCCCTCTCAGCTTAATTACCTGTTCCTCAGGTTGGCTTGTCAGGGATGACCCTTGAACATCAAATGTCTTTCCTGGACCCCTCTTCTCTGCAGAGTGTGTCTCATGGGATTATTCCAGGCAGATCCCTGAACTGAGGAGGCCAAAGTCTACTCTCCTCAAATCCAGGACTGTGATCTTATTGTAGCACTTCTCTCTCCTCACAGGAACCTGGACTGCACCATCTCATAATGACAGACTTACAGTATTAACAATTTATTTATGGCTGGTAATCCACACCCATGCTAAGAAGAATTGATCGCTCTAAAAATCCCCTTATTTCCCAATACTAGAATTGTTTAGATTTCCATTGCTGTGTAACTCTTTAAATTAATGTGTGCATTCAGTGTAAGGAACTGTCCTAAATAACTCTAAGTTTAGTCAATATTCTAAAATAGGGAATATAACTGCTCTCTTGGAATATGTGGTTCAAAACTGTTTGATGAAGTAGACAGTTTCTTTCTCACATGTATTTTTCTTTACAAAGCATAAACATTTTGGTTTTTGAATATACAAGTCTAGTATCTATTATAACCTCTCAGCTAGTTTTATATTCTATCATAAGAAAATCCCACATTTATTATAGAAACAAACATTTCTAGTAATATTTTGATTTCATTCATTGATATTGTCAGTGAGAAAAATCATTATTGTAATAGAAATGTCTTCCTCACTGACTAAATGGATCATAAACAGAAAGAGAGTCAGGTCAGAAGCGACCATGGCTGGATCATCTGGTCCAGCCTTTCATTGTAAAACAATCTTACACAAGACCATCTATTGTCCTGTTCAATCTTCTCTTGAAAACCTTCTTTGAGGAGAGGTATGCCACATACCTGGTGAGGTTGTTCCAGAGATTGATTGTTCTCTGATAAGTTAAAAAAAAATAAAAATCTTTCTTATACTGAGATGAAACTTTCTCCAGTGCAACTGTACCCAAAAGACCCCTTTCCTGCCTAAGAGGAGGTGAAAGTTATCAAAGTTATCATCACTTGTTGGTGGGAAGTTTTTTTGCCTTTGTGGACTTATCTGCATAGAGGACAGCCTGGAGGAGATCATAGGTCAGGAATCCTAAGCCCAAGATGTTCTTAAAATGTATTTAACTCCAGGGAATTGACATGGGTAAATAAAATACTATTACAGAGCATAAGGAAAGTAAGACTTTAACGCAATGTCTATTCCAAACAGGCAGAAAGCAGTTAGGAAAAAAAAAAAAAGGTTTGGGGTTTCTTTTTCCCTCTCCTCCCACTCAGTAAATGTGCATGACTAAAAAAGAAAAGGAAAAAAAATATCAAAGGGGAAATAAAACCAGAAAAGTTAAACAAAGGTATTATACACACTATAATTCAATACAACTATTCCATAAATGAACCTGTTCAAGGCTTTGCTTGTGTCTCACTGAATCCACTATTTGTGTTTCTTTGAGTTAAAACAACTGCTTATTTTCTTACAGAATTTTTACTGTTTATTGCTCTAAGAGAGAAGCATCTTTACCATGAGGGGCCCCTACTCCTCCACATTTCCCAGCTGTTTACTATAAGAAGATAAAAAGAACACAGAGTCCTTCCTACTCTGACTCTGTGTGCCCCAGACATCCGCCACTGGTATATGCATGTTTTTCTCTATTGCAAAATTAACATGATTTCTAACACTCTTCACTACAAGTAGGATTTAAAACATTAAAATCTGTCCGCTTGTTTTTCAATGAAACCAATAAACCTTATCATTCAGTATGGGAGTGCAGCAGAGTTCTGACCTCCAGTTCACAATGTGCCAGCTTCAAGGTCTTATTAAAACATGTCTAGCACAACAAAAACCCCATTCCATAGTCAGTGTGAATCCTTGCTGTGGTTTAACCCCCATTCAGCAACTCAGTCCCACACAACCACTGGTTAGATGGGAGAAAAAATCAGAATAAAAAGGAGATAACAACTCATGAGCTGAGATAAAATCAGTTCCATAGGTAAAGAAAGAGCCATACGTGCAAGAAAACCAAAACAAGGAAGTTATTTGCCACCTGGGCAGGCAGGTGTTCAGTCATCCGCAGGAAAGCAAGGCTCCATCACACGTGATGGTGACCTGGGAAGACAGAGTCATCACTGCAAATCCCCCCCTCCTAACCCCTCTCTTCTTCTTACCCCAGTTTTTTATGCTGACCATGATGCCATACTGTGTGGGATAGAGTTGGGGTCAGCTGTCCCTGCTGTATCACCTCCCAGCTTCTTGTGCAGCCCCAACCTACTTGCTGGTGGGGCAAAGTGAGAAGCAGAAAAGGCCTTGACAGTGTGCAAGCACTGGTCAGCAATAAACATCCCTGAATTACCAACACTGTTTCCAGCACAATTCCAAAACACAGTCCCATACAAGGTACTAGGAAGAAAATTATCTCTATCCCAGTCAAAAACCAGCACAATCATAAAAGTTCTGTATCTGGTCTAAGTTTAGACTCAGCAATCCAAATTGGGACATCTCTCTCCATACTGAGGAAACCTGAGAGTTGGGAAGCTGAATCTCTTCCACATAGTGTTATCCAAATGCCACATAAAACTTTCATTGGAAAAACCATAAACAAAATTTTACTAAACAAATTGAGATATACATTCTTTCCAGCCACATGTTTTCCTGTGTGACAGCAGACAACAGCTGGATTATAACAGACAACACTTTGGTAATGTATTCCCATTTTTACTAAAGAAAAGGATATCAAGATCAAGCTAGTAGGAGACAAAGTGGCTTCACCTGACTTACTATAGAAGATCAAAACTAATTTATAGGGGGAAAGAATCTCATTAAAACTATAGTCTATCCAGGTTTTCTCCTCTCTCTGTAACACAACTGTGTTTTCTTGTATCCCTTTATTATATTCTAACTTCTTTCAGACTTTCCATATTCCACAAAATGTCTGTACCGATTCACCCTGAGGTTTTTTCTCCTTCTTTAAAGAACCATAATGGTCTTTTTCTTTTTTAACTGTGCCTGGCATATGTTGAAAGGTATCTTCTAAGATTTCATTTATGATAGCTCAAAAATGTATGTCTTGCTAAGACTACAAAGCAAGCTAATGGTTTTAAAAGCACAGCGATGAAAAGCCTGGCAGGGGAGTCCGTGCTAACTACATACACGGATCATGGAAGAGGGTACAAGGGGTCATTTTTTTTCCCCTCCTTCTCTTTCTTTTTCTTCCCCCCCTCCCCCTTTTTTTTTTTTCCAGATACAGGATCAGTTTAGGTAACATTGGTTCCAGCCAGTTGCACAGTGGCATTCTTTGCCATTTATCCTCTTCCAAATCCTTAATTATGGTCTGCACAATCAGAGCTGGAGCAAGAAGTCGAAGCCCTCTATTGTTCCATGGCAAGTGCTAAGCAGAAAAGGCAGGAATCTGATACTTGGTCACAGTTTGCAAACACTGTGGCTGAACCACCTGAGAGGGTCACATTTTTACATTCTGAGACAATTTATTAGTAACGGCACTTGTCACTCGGAAATCCCCTTAAAACTCCTTCCTTTGCCTCTGTTATCTGAAGGCAGATTTTGCTTCACAGTGGCTTAAGCAAGAGGCAAAAAAAATAGGCAATCCACCCACTAATTTAGAAGGCAGCAGAGAATCTTAATCCTATCCTTAGAAGTTGTCTGTTAAGAGCTTCAAACCTCAGTGTCAGACCCTCTGAACTGAAAAAAATCCTGTCTGAGAGATTTTTTGTTTTTATTCTACAACCAAATGGGCCTGATGAAAACTTGACTGATGTTTATGTATTGTTTTTAAAATCCCCCATTAGACTTCAAGTGTCAAAACAGAAATATTACATATTTTTCTTATATCACTTACGTGCTAAACACCAGCTGTTTGCAATGCTCTGTACAATAGAGTGAAGCACAAAATTGCAGTCCCGCATCAAATATCTACCTCAACTTTTAATTTCTTTTTACAGAGATAAATAAAAGAACGACAAAAGAGTCAAACAAAGACATTGTTAAAATTCAGTTTGCTTTGTGACAAAAGCCCTTCAAAAAATGTCAAGGAAATTTGAACTTATTGATACTTCTTGAACTTCTTGAAGCAGGCTCAGAGGGAAAAGACTCTGAAGTCAATATGAATACTCCTGGTGTTTTAAAGATGTTTAAGATTTAGACATGTATGTATAAGCTGTTACTGAGTGTATGCCAAGATGTTCCCTCTGATCTGTAACATTTACTCAGTAAAAGTAGCCTTATTAAGGTGAACAGGTCTGCTGAAAACAATATTCCAAACCTGCGATGCCTGATCTGCAGGAGCCCTTTCAAGTCAAGGAGTATTTGTGTTTGTCCAGCTAAAGGTTACTCAGTTTGAGCGATTGTTTCCCAGAGGAGCCTTCCAGTCCTGTAGAAGGTGTCAAAATACGCTTTGTTCAACATATTTTTTTTAACTGTTACAAGCATTTAAGGAAATAAAATTCTCCCCTCTTTACAGAGCACAGCAAAAATAAGGCAAAGACATTTGTCTCATATAATTTTGGCCAAATTATTTCTTAGATATATTATCTCTTTAGTCCTTTACCTGGTTTTAAAATCAGGCCTTTTTTTTTTCTTTTCATGTTCTCCTGGCTGCTGTTCAGGAATTTATAATTTTATAGCTTTTTATGACAAGACACAGTGTACCACCACCTAGGCAACTTAACGCTGGCCCTGCTCATAGCCAGGCTGTTTGACACAGCTTTTTCACTTCGTTGTGCTCACTGGGGACTGTGTGGGCAAAAGGTGTGAATAAGGGAATTTCAGGTAAAGACAGGAACATACAAACTACAGAAGAGAAACACAACTTCTAAGAGGTGACCGAATTTCAAAGTGCATTTTAAAGTATTGTAATTTCAGCAACTGTGTCTCTCTGTTCAGTTTCTCAGACGGATGAAAATTCAGCCTTTAAATGAAAAGAGAAAAGGAAAGAAGGACAAACAAGTGATAAGGTGTTTCTTTCCTCAAAATCTTTTCCGTCTTTCAAAATTGTAAACATCCTTTTACACTTAAAATAGATTTTACAAACTTTGTTAACGTACCTTTAATAAAATATAAGATGGAAACATCCTAAAAGAATCAGGTCTTTAACTAGTGTAGTTTACTTTGAGAGCCAATGAAGCAGGCAGTTTAGCCAGCTAAGTTACTGGTTTAGAAGCCATATAATAAACAAACAAATAAATTATGCACTGATGAAAGGCTAGAATTCACATGCCTGTGGAGAGACAAAGTTGTGCTTTCTTCTGTATTCTCCAGAGACTGTTCATCTCATATTGTTTGAATTGGCAATGAAAGTAAACTCTGTTGTGCCCCCCATTGCAAGCCTAAACTCCTGTCATGAACAAGAATGGCCCCATTCCTGCTGAAATACTTTTATGTGTTTATACACACTCTAATTTCACCATTATTTCAGCCCTGGAATTTTCAGTGAATTTGTTCTAATATGTAAAGTCACAACTGTTATCTTAAACCTTTTTTTTTCTCCCCTCCATTGATGTATTTTTTGGTTATATAGTTGGGAACACCATCCTAGAGTTTCTACCCACCTTAGGTCTAGACAACAGAAAAAAGTAGTAAGAAAATAATTAAAGCAACACATAATAGAATTCTGAAAATATGCCTCATTACCTTGGCAATATAACGAAAGCTCAATGCTACAGTTAAATCTTTGTTTCAACTTTTTCTTATCATTATGCTTCCCATGTGATCAGAAAAACAGTGAATAAATGTGCAGTGAGAAAGGTAGATGTTTATATGTGTTACTTAGCTTCCTCTCTGTCCACAAGCAGGAAAGTTAACCTCCCTTACACGTAATAATGATTTAATATGGCATTGATTTATTGAAAGACATATCTCCAATGCAAGAAATTATTTTTCAGCATCTTTTGTAGAATATATTTTCCTTCTCACTGTTGATATGGATGAATTTTTGGTCTGACACACATCCCTGAGCCCACCCAACAGTTCTGAGTTGACTACTGAAACAAAACATTTAATACACATTATGGAATTTAATCTTTTTTCCTGAAATTCAATGGGAGTTTTGCCATTGACTTAAATTTCAATTCAGGTTGACACATAAAAGGAGAGCACTAAGTAATAAGTATTTGATTTGGACTAAGATCAGTTTTATAATCCAGAGTTTTTTATGGTGTATCCAGCTGGGAATGCTACACTTCACAAGGAAATCTGTTTGATCCTGGTGGTCATTCACACAAGGTGCAGGATATCAGAGATTCACGGTAAGTGGATTATTCTGAGTGGAATACACTGTAATAGTGATCAAAAAACTAATTTTGTCCTTATATGTGTGAAAATACAAGAATGTATCCATTGTATTGAAGATGGTAAAGGATTCATTTATTTAAAAAATAAAAAGGTATTCTAAAGACACTTTATTTCTACAATTCAAATATTTGCAACGCTCAGTGCCTTTAGTGTTATATAATAAATTGCCTACACATCTGAATGTATTCAGTTATCCAGACCTTTTAAACACTCTGGTGTCTAGACTATAGTAAGACACCAAAAAGAATACTCTCTGCGCACAGTGAAATTATGCACTTGTAATTAAAAAAAGATCTTGAAAATTACACTTGTTCTCCTATTTATTCTCTCTCAGTTACTCCCAGATCCAGCTAGTTCCCTTTATACAGAAAAATCTATTTTGTGTTGGGTTTTTTGGGGGTTTTGTTTTTTTGTTTTTTTTTTTTTTTTTTTTAGAACAGAGCTGTAAGGTAGCAATAGTATTGGAGTGCAAGGTATGGACGAATCCTACAACAAATTTTTCTGTCTAGATAAAAAATAGATGAAAAAAGGGAGGTTGAACCCCATAGTATAGGGCTTTTTTTTATAGCCATACTTTGAATCAAAGCCGACACACTCATATTTGAAATAACAGAGTTTTGGTTAGATATTGTCTCTTAATTTCCTGGTCTCAGTCCTATCCAACTGTCATCATTTCCAATTCATTTATCAGTCTGCACTTTTCAGTGTCTGATAAGTTCTGTACTTGGTATGGTAACATGCATTTCCATTGGAAAAAGAGAAAAAAGCATGTTATATAAATAAAACATACTCAAGAATTAATATTTACCCATAAGTAGAGTCAATTCAGGAAACATACAATTAATAACATTTAACGTGGAGTGTCACTTAAGCCTGAATTGGTTCTATTAAGAGAAGAAAAATTTTGTGATACCAACGTAGGTGATGATTAATTCCAAATATGCAATTTCTCTGTTTTGTCACACCTGACTTAAAAACACCCTCTTAGACTACATTTCCACTGGTGCTTTGGATGCTAAATGCATTATTAGAAAATTTTGTTTTACTATTATGACATCAATTGGGACATCCCCCATACTGTAAGTACATTTTCCATATAGTCTTGAATACACCAGACATAAACGTACTTGGAGACTATTTATTAATCTCAGAACATATGGGACTTCCATTTCCACTGTTTCATGCTAATGTAGTATCTAGCATTAAACAGACTCTAGATTCTTCAAGCGGGTTCAACCACAACCAGCCAGACTCATTTCGATGTCATAACATGTGTTTTCAATTAAACCATGAATTAATCTAATTTATTTAAAAAATTTCTTATTTTCTGCTCCTGTGTTTAGAAAATGAAGTCTGCAGAATGTGTTACAATATATTAAGATTTGGCCGTGATAATTACTGACACTTTTTTTTTCAGAGTGATTAGAGCAAATGCTGCAATAAGTATTGCAGTGCTTTATAAGCTAATTTGCTGTACTGCAGAACAGCAAGTGGAAAGCATTTCTGTTGAATTCTGGATGTTGCTACCAATTACTTCATATTCCATTTATGCTGACTCTCACTCATGACTGTGACAGCCGATGTAACACAATCTGTGTTATTTTTTCATTTACCTGGCAACTGTTTGGTTTATGAAATAAAATAATTTTTCCATATTATGCTTTAAGAATGTGTTTGATTTCAGTGGTTTTGGGTTTTTTTTCTTAAATAATAGCCTAGGGTTTTGTTGGGTTATGACAAAGCAATTATAGAATAGCTCTTCCAGCATCAAAGGAGTTAGTCAGGATTCTTAGCACTACACTTCGAGCAGGATGGGGCTCTGTGTCTGTCACTAAAGGGAACACTCAGAGTGACAGAGTGAGTTACTGTGAGGTTCACATGCACACACACCAGTGTTTTATATATTAACAAACAAATTCCTAATCATTAGTGATTTATCTTGCTGTCAAACTGCAAAGTAATATTATGCTTTTCTACAAAAAAATTGTTTTCTTTGGTATTGTATGATAAGTGACTCTATTCTCTTACCACCGTATTTCCTTCCTCTCATTTATCCCTACATTTTTTTATAATTTCCTCTGTCCAGTAAGTCAAGAATTGCATGTGTGGGATGGATTAACCTGAAGAAACAGTAGTTTTCAATAAGCAAGCTAGTTTCAACAGCTTTCAAGTATACTAAAAGAGATACCATGCAGTATTATAATTCTGTATTTGTTTACAATAAAAAGAAATATTAAACTTTTACCTAATCTTGCACATATCTTTTTGCTTTTAGTGAAAGAAAACTGAAACACAGAGGAGCTTCAAGACCAAAAGTCACCAATAAAGAAGAAACTGAGCTGAGTTTCTTTTTAATTGAAGCCACATTCAGATGAGATCTTAGAGACTGTTTCATCCACTGGTAAATATTTCTGATGACCTTAAAAAAATAAGTCCTGGAAGTGTTCCTTTATACTTAGAGATAAAGATTTAATATGGAGTTTGATGCTTTCCATGAAACTTTGGTTATTTGCAGCTCCTAACTTATCAAAGTGGAAGGGAAGAAAACAAACATACTGGGGAGAATGTAGATTAGAATTTTGAACTGTGGTCAGGTTGGACAAGGCAGATATTGGCACAGTTTTACTTGAGTCAACACAGATACTTCAATATGAGCTCTCAGCAGTTTTCAGAAAAATATATACTTTTATAAAGGAACTGTCTCAGTAGAATATACTAAATACAAGAAGATCAAAGTCCATCTTACATCTCAGCAAGAAGTTGACCTTGGGAATTCTACAGAGGTGCCCAATATTCCAAAGAATAACTTGTGTTTTGTTAAGTGTAACCTCAAAAACAGACACAGGAAGCCAGAATAAGGCTATAATTTCTCTTTGTGATGGCAATGATATAACTGTGCTTAGGAGGAAATGTTATATTTTATTAGTAAGAAAAATCATCTGTCTCAGTGACACAAATGTGCTTTCATCAGCTTTAAAAACTACTAGTGCAGGACTCCGTGCAACAGTAGTCCCCTCATTAGGATCACTATACTGGGGATGAATGTATTTCAGTTTCAACCTATCCATTTACTCTTAGTCCCTTCCTTACCAGTTTCACCCTGTTTTTCTTGTTCTCTTTGTCTTGTTTTGCATTCTACGTTACATCATTTCACTCACATTTCTTCTATTTTTCTGTATATCTAAATATAGCACTAGAAATCATAAGGATGCAGAGTATCAACTGCTATGATGTTCTTCCTGCTTATGTGGTGACCACTCTGATTACATCTAGTCTGGCTTGCCAGCTGTCTGGGGCACAGTAATAGATCTAACCTATATTTAAACAGTGTTGCAATCAAGATACTTCTGTTTTGGTCTGGTGAAAGCACTGTGATTCAGTAAAAAACCCCACACTCTTACCCAGAAGAATACTTGCATATTCACTTAAGCACCTGCTTAATTTCAGCTGAAATAAAAAAAATAAAAATAAATATGACAGTAAACTGAGTGTGTGCTTAAGTGCTTTCTAGACTAGGATAAGTGAATGTCTGTGACATTAGGATTTATAACAGAGTTATGTTTTCTTTGTTTGTAATTAGGTTTGAAACAACTAGTGTGTAAGCCACAAGACAAATCTTTCATAAGTCAGAAGATACAGGAACACTTGAAAGGTAATTAGGCCAACTGTTTATAAGAACCAGGTCTAAAGGAAAGCTTAGACCCATAAACTATTTATACTAAAATGTCACTGAATTCTCAGATTGCAATGATTAACACAGCCGTTTGTAAACAGGATGGATGATCAAACCCTTGTGAAAATAGAGTAAAGCAAGTTTATTTTTTGTTTCATACACAGTCTTTTTTCTAATATTATTTACTGAGAAGAAGTAACAGATGCTGATAAATTTAATAAATTTGAGCAGAGTAAAAGTTTGAAAAAGCTAACTTCTCTAGTATCCTTCCTCTTCTGTCTATTCAGGAGGAGGTCATAAAATTTTCATGCCCTCCCTAATTCAAAAATGTTCACAATTTTTTTTTCCCTGGAAAACAAGCCATGGTCTGCAGTTCATTTATGAACAGTTCATTTTGAAGATTTTCAGTTCACCATGTGATATTGTTTCTGTTCAGGTGATTTATAGTATGGTATGTACCTAACAAATGCAGCATGAAATATGAACACTATGAATCTTATATATGGCTGGAAGTAAGCGCTTGGTAGAGATGAGAATTCTCAAACCTGAGGCAAGATTGCAATTAGCTTTTCTTGACTCCCAAAGTCTAAAGATCCTCCTTAAAGCACTCAACACGGTGCTATTTCTGCATGTGTGAAAACACAGATGGCTTATTTTTGGTGCAAACAACATCTTGAGGAAGCAAGTACTGCCCTATCTTTCTGTATGTGTCTGGAGCCAGGCTGCCAGTGTCATCTCAGAGATGTCCAGAGCTCTGCATTGCTCTCCACATCTTGGAGTGACCTATTTGGAGAAGGCACAGTACTAGTCAGTCTCCGCCAGTGCTGTGTCAAGAGAGAGAAATCACAATAAATAGGCAGATGGAAGAGAGAGAGAGAGGGGAAAAAAAAGAAAAAAAGAGAGGAATGTGTTTTTAATAAGGAATAATACAGAACAAACAGTGAAATCCAAATTTATTTTGGTCTGGAAGTGACCACAGCCCACACAAGCCAGTGGTATTTTTTATTTTAACTTCAATGAGTTTTGGTTGAGATCCTTGTGGGAAAGCTCAAAACAGCTGGATCTATGGAAGAGAGGAAGAGTGACCCACTAGTCAGAGCACAAGGCTGTGAGTCAGGACATTTAGCTGACTCACTGCTTTGCCCCAGACTTCCTTCATGAGGCTACATCTGCATGTAAGTAGCATAGGCGAGTATGTGACTGGCCTGCATGTGGCAGCCCTGAAACATGGTAACAATGTCAGGCTGGACACTTGACTCAGCATGACATGGGCCTGACACAATTATGTGTTTAGAACTGAGATTTTCTCTCAACATAAGCATGGTGATGCCTCACATGGACTTATGACCTTATCTGATGATCTCAGATATGGCTAGACCAGTGGTTCAACGTGAACATATCCACAACACAACCCCAAAAACCACCACATAAGGCTGTGGTCAGGTAAATCTATTGTGGAATTCAGGGGTATGTTCAGGAAGGCCAGCTGAAGAGACGTACTGTGCAAAAAATCCCAAACATGCCATTTGGTCATGGAGAAAGGATGAAAAGACTCCCAGTATTGTAGGGAGAGCAATTGGTGATATTACAACCCGATTTCAACCAGGTATTAATGTGTGCAAATTCATCTGGATTCAAAGAAAGATCAAGTTCCCTTCTTACCAGACTTCACTTTCAGGCTCAGAGGGCAAAGGGAAAATTTCTACAGAGAACTTAAAAAAGGTTAAAAAAATCATCACATTTCTCACAATTATTTATCTTACTAAATTTGAAACTGTTTTCTCTTCTTTAAATAACAAATCACTTATTTTCTTTGTTGTTCTCTCCTTAGCTTTCCTCCAGCTTCCTTTCTATTTGTCCATAGATCCTGACAGTTTATTGTCTTTGAACTGAGTGTACAGAGTTTGAAAGGTAATTTCTGGGTTGTATACTAAAATAGACATGGAACAGGGTATATTTAGAAGAGTGGACAGGTCTGATATGAGGTTCTAAACAGAGGGCAAAAGGGCTATCAGAGGTTAACCACAAAGATTTAGATTAAGGCTATCAAATGAAGACATATCCTTCCCAGGCTGACCCTAGAGTAGTGTAAAAAGAATTTAAGTATTTCAAAAAGACATCTCTTTAAAAGAATCTGATCATTTTTAGATAACTTTAAACTATATCAAACGAAAAAAATTGGTTGTTTTGTAGAAAGTCTTATAATTTTTCTTTGCCATTTAAAAACCATTAAAAAACAAACATGTCAAAATGGTACAAATAATATGAAAATAAAAAGGAATCTACTATCTACTCACTGATAATGGACTATATGTATGTATATTGAAGAAAAACTTCATAAGTTTATAAATTACTGGAATAAAAAAATTGCACATAACTGCTTCTAATAGTGTATTTATTAATATTGAACCACTAAGGAGTCTAGACAAGGATATCTGTTTTGGGGCAGAATAAAGGTGTACAGTGATATATGTGATTATTCTGTGATAAAACTGTTAAACATTGTACCTTCTCAAGCCCCATTGTTTTCAATTGTTTTCTCTGGTAACTACAAGACATGTTTTACTGGGTCATCAATTCTTGCTTTGTGACTGCAAGGCTTGCAGCAAGTCGAGGAGCAGTCACAACCTAGTGCTGCCTGACAACCTTTCTCTCCTGCCCACAGCATGAAGTGACAAGGGCATGCCCCATATTGTGGGACAATCAAAGACAAGATAAGCACATACACTTTGGCATTGCCTAGCACCACAGCCTCTTGTCGCCTTTCCATACACAGTGCACAAGGTCAGGGAGCTGAAGAGACCTGAAACGGGAGGAATTTGCAAGTTCTCAGTGCTGTAGTTGGGGAAGAAGAGCTAGGTATTAACATGAGAGCCAAAATGCAGTTTTCATTTGGATACTCTCACCTGTCTCACTCTGTACTAGCACTACAACCTCCACATGAAGCTTTATTGTCTTCAATACTATTCAGTGCCAGTTTGCATCCTACTGTATCCTTCTATCTTCTCTTCAAATTTGATATTGGACTAAGAAGTTAATGTGTTCAGCTCACAGTATCCTGAGAGTTTTGTACTTTGCCCAAGTATATTATACCCAAGGCAGGATCTCTTCAGACAGTTTATATCACCTCCAGACACTAAATTGATACTTGTTGGAATCTTGCAGCAAAATTTTTCACTGATTTGTGCTGCCAGTTGTATCTTTACTGCCTGGACTGAAGGAAACTGAAACGTCCTACCTTTTCTGCGTGTGATAAGTTCACCTACTTTTTCACTCTGTGAGTCATTCCTTGGATCCCCCTTTCAGCACTGAGCACTACCACTCCACAGCCTATGGTAGAGACCTGGGAATTAACCTGTGGTGAAGCATCAGGACTTATTCTCTCCACAGTCCTTGACTTCCTATAACATAACAGCCCTCATGGATACACTTCAAATTCTCACAATTGTATCTTCCCTCCCAGCTTATTCCCATGATGTTTCTGAAAAATCAGGGGGAAAAAAAAAAAAAAAAGTAAAAATTCTTTAGTGTGGCAAGTGTTAAAGTCAAACAAAAAAGACTACAAGCTAAAACTGACCTAAGAACGTGAACTCTGCAAAATAAGTTGCTCCACCTAGGTTGTATATTTGTTTTAGAAACCCACAATAATCTTATTTGTTTAATAGACAAGAAGCATTTGCCTTCTTCCCCCCACTTGGTGTGGGAGTTTCTAAAGCTTTTGGAAGGTGTCGTGGGTTTGACCTTGGCAAAATGCCAAACCTCCCCAAGACCCGCGCAGTCCCAGTGAAAGGAGGGAAGGAAAAAAAAACTGAAACTGGAAAGAACTATATACATATATTTACAGGAAAGTTACAATACATATACGT
>VXBX01009069.1:654632-665643 GCA_013400415.1 Scytalopus superciliaris
AAGGCTTGGAAACTAAAGGTAATTTTGAAACACGTGGCAGTGGAGCAGCACACAGAAAACACTGTCTTAAGTGTGTCATTCTAAAAGGCAGATTATAGGTATAAAAGTTCTAAAGTTCCAGTGATGGATACATAGTTTTTTTTCTGAGCCAAGGAATGAATCTTGTTTGTCAGTGCACTACATCATGAAATAAACGTTTAAATGTGAGGTCAACAGGGAGAAAAGAGACTGCAGTGTGAGGTGTAAACTGGGAAGAAATAGGGCTTCACTGCTGCCTCAGAAGCCCCAGGAACCAAGAATATCTGATCAGTTTTATGTGCTGCTCAAGGGGAGGAACATGCTGAACATGGGAAGAAAAGTGTTAGGTGGAGTTGGGCTGAACAGGTCTCATGTAGAATGGCAGGGCAAGTTTCTAGTTATGCTACTGATCTGGAACATCGCCTTATGTCCCCTAGGAAGTGAAAATAGACCAAAACTGTTCCAACAGAAGCAAAGACCATGCAGATGGGATGCATCTGTTGCCATTCTAGAGTGGAACTGATGTCATTATCTTACAAAATAGCCTATAATAGCCTCAATCTTTCTCTGTCTGCCTCTCCTATCCATGACATATATCTCTGCAGGTGAAAGCACTGAAGGACTGTTCTGAATGATGCTGTGAAGAAAGTTTGAGGGTGTCAGAAAACTACAAGAACTTCACTAGCAACTGGTGGACACGTGACATTAGTGGATTATGAACAGCCTTAGAGGTAACTGCTGTTGAAGCAGTACCCAGCATTACGGGTTTAATACTGGATAGGACTGATAAAAGTGGAAAGGATTAAAAGAAGTATGGACTAAATTCATCAAGAACGGAACAAAGACTAGGTCTGGAAAGGAGAGGGGTGTGAACCCATGGTATGAGGAGACTGATTTTTTCCTCCCACCTTGCTGTGTTGTAACAGTCAGAGATGCAAGTGGTTTTATCAACCAGCTGAGTGAAATTCAGAATATATCAATCTTTTCTAGATAATCTGACAATATGGATTTTAACTTTGAGGAAAAACTGGAGTTAAAGAGAGCTGCCAATGAATCTGAGTCTTTGTCTATTCTAAGTTTTCGAGGGATTTGACACTTTGAGACTGAACTCAGTTCTACAATTGAAAGTATTAATCCATACTGTATTCTTTCATTATTGTTCTTTCACTATCTCATCCTTCTTTGTCAAAACAGCAGTAGTTTATGATAATCCATTGACTTAATGAAATTAGCCCTTGAGAATGTCCAAAGCTTGTATTAGTCATTTCTGCAGTAGTTACAAGCAAAGCAGAGGTAGTGTGGGCTGAAGCTGATGTAGAAGTTTGTCAGTGATGTTAGAAAGGCTATTACCTGCTTTTCCAATGAAGCTGTACTGATAAATGGGGAGTTCAGCTGTCAGTGACCAGTGGTGCCATTTTTCTTTGCCTTTTGTAACTTGTTTGAACTCAGAGCAAGAGGTCACTCATCACTCTCTCTGACCATTTGTGCAAGCAAATAAAAAGCATGATTTTTGAAGTAAATCTTTAGCAACTGTCACGTATTTCCCTTCTCCCTATGATGTTTGTAGAGAAACATGTATAGTAACTTTATCATGTTAAGCTAAGGTGGCCATGAATCTGAAACTGTCCAATGCATGATTAGAGCTAAAGAATATTTAGGGAATTAGCAGGCTGGTTTTTTGGTTTTTTGTTTTTTTTTTCCCTGTTGTTATCTTATTGTGGTTTCTTTTTAAATAGCATATAGAAGAGACTCATACATTAGCAGGTGACTAGTTTGAACATAACAGAATAGCTTGTTCTCACACAAACTAATTCAGCTACTGCTATGTAAATGTAGTGGTTTTGTATGAGGGAGAGGGGGAAGTACCCCTGCATTTAGTTTTACTGTAAACTCATTCTTGTAATAAAAAAGTTCTTTTCTGACTGTGAGTGAAACTTGCTGAGCAAAATCCTTCTTGCTCTGCTCTATGAATGTCTCATGTTTGTGTTTCAATAACCCCTAGAATTAATCCCTAACCAACTGAGACCTCCTGATCATAGCACGTCTACACACATTTGAAAAATTATGGTCCCTGCTCAGAGTTTAATGGTAAAATTAAGTGCTGCAAATGATTGCCACTTAATTGACTTCCATGTAGACTTCCTCATACAGGATTTCTCTTGGTATGTATGCTGGAGGAGAATTTGTCCCAGTGGATGCATACAGCAATATAACTCTTTAGATATTTAAAAATGTGCTGTGGGATGATGTAATCTGAGATACACCATAAATTAAATAAACAATGTTTAAAGTATATTTTATTATATAGAAGAGAAACAATTATTTGAAAATAGATACCTATGGATTTATTAGGAAAACAGGCATGTGGCAGTGGACAAAACCTCAGGCATTTACAAAATCAATCCTCTGTTACTGCAGAGGCTATATATAAGCTCTATATGTTATTTAAACTTTTATTAAGCACCATATTTAAATAAAGAAGTTGCTGTTTTTCCTGTCATAACTGTTTCTGAGTAAAAACTTATATCTTAGGGGTTAGAAAATATTATTTTCTGGGCTCATTCTAGATTGGGCCTATATCAAAGTTTAGAGAATAATCAGACAGTTTTCACAGCATTAAGACTATGACATCAAAAGATTCTGGGTTTTATATACCATATGTAACAATAAGAAATCACATGCTGGAATTCTTTCAATGTTTTGATGAGCTTTGCTAAAAATCCCAAAAACTTCAGCCTCACACTTTAGAGTTAATTTTAGACTCAGACTCCTAAAGATATGCAGACTCCATGGAATTTTCAAAGCCACCTTATATCATCTGTAATATAAGATGCCTTGTTTTGCTTTAAGAAAAATTTAAAAACGTTTGAAGACCTTTTTTCTCTGGAAATCATATTTTTCGTGGAATGAATTGTACAATATTAAGTCAATCTACACATTCAGACTTTTGAGTCCAATTAAAAGATTCAAGTTGTTTTTTTTTTTTTTTTAAGATGAAATAATAGAAAATGAAAAACAAAGGAAGGATAAATATGTTGCTAAAAAAAGATAAACATTTTCTGACAAATACTTGGAAGGATGATCAGACTTGAGAAGAGTCTGCTTGCAGGACAAAGAAAGAAATAGTTTTCTGAGTGTGAATTGATGCAGTATGGGTTTTTATAGTGTCCAGTTTTGTATCCTCTCAAGTGGCTTTTCAATTGATAAAGCGGCTACAGTTTTTTGAACTACAAAAGATTTTTAATTGTGTGTCAAATTATTTTACCCTGTTATTGATTCTAATAATCTTGAAAATATGACTAGAAATTAGTATACAATTCAGAAACTTTTTTCTTGTTTTGCTTAATTTTTTTTCTCTATAAATCACTTCAAATTACATGGTTTTTCACACACAAAACCTTTGGGGAAAAAAACAAGCATGTTTGAGTAAGTATTTGCTGAGCAAATATCCTGGTTTTAATTTATATCTCATTTCCATAAATATTATTACAAAAGTAGTGATGCATTTTTTGGAAGCAGTCTAGGTGCTGATTTCTTAGAACAGTCAATTCCTCCAAGTGTCCAAAGTGAGACAGTTGGCTGCCATTGAAAAATCAATTCATCAGTGTATTTAATTGCCTAAACATTTTTGTTCTTGGCTATTGGTACAGACTCCACTGCCATGTGTGTGCAGTTCTGAGTTGCTGCATGCTGAAAATGGCAGACTTCCTACCTACGTAAATATCTACTATAACATCTTTTTAATTTCTAAGGATTATGGCATTTTCTTTCAGAATCTTAATCTTGCTAAACTGGAGACACATTTTGAAACACAATATATCAAAGTTCATTCAATAAGATGTCACGAAGTGCAACAGTAAAACCATGATGAAGTACTACAAAGGACCAAAACAGAAAGTGACAGCATGTAACAGCCTTTTGCATGCAAATTACTGCTGTAGGAAAAATGAAACTATTACTCTTGGATGAACTTTTATTGTTAGCCAAGAAATATTATGCTTCTCTGAGAAAAAGATGAGAATGACCTGTTGGCACAGAACAGGACACAGACAATCAGCAAACAGGAAGTTAACAGCCAAATCATTAATTTTCAGTGGGGAATTATGCTTAAAGTAGTCTCACCTTGTAAATGGAGAAATCTT
This sequence comes from Scytalopus superciliaris, assembly GCA_013400415.1. Lineage (NCBI taxonomy): Eukaryota > Metazoa > Chordata > Aves > Passeriformes > Rhinocryptidae > Scytalopus > Scytalopus superciliaris. Next base: position 658,793 of record VXBX01009069.1, read on the forward strand.
TGTAATAAGGAGCAAGTGACTCATGGTGATTTTTGCTTACTTTCTCATTCTGTCCTTTTTTAATCAAAAATAATGGTGCTCTATCTTATTTTTGGTATCAAACCCTTTCCATTTCCCTGACTGTCGCTAATTAAAATGAACAACTTCAAAATGAAAATTCAGCAAGGAAAAAGCCTCAGATTTCTAAGGAATCTAAAGAAGTATTCATCAATCAGCATGTTTATAAGTAGAAAAAACAAAAATAAGGAACTGAATATCCAGTCAGCAAAGTATTAAATCAACAGTCCTTTTAAAGATTCATTAGTGTTTCATCACCAAAGGTTGACTTCTTGCTGTGTTTGGGTTGCTTGAATGTCAATGGTGAGATGAAACACGTATACCAAGAATAGTTCTTTTATGCTTATCCAGAGAGTAGAACCAACGAGTTTTAAACCCAGAAAAAACGCAGATCTACTTTACAAAGCCTTGTATAACAGATTTTTTGTTCTTCTAATTAACCCCAGGCCCCCCAAGTTGAATAAGATAAGTATGCAAGGAGAAACGGTGCTTTTGCCAGCTGTGGGTAGGATTCCTTGTTTCAAGTTTTTTAGGTCTGATTCTGACCTCAGTTGAATCATTTGTACTCCAAAAACAATTAAGAGTGTTCAAGGGAAACACTCCAATCCTATTTGTGTGAAAAACCCAACAACCTCTAAAAATCTGGGTCTGTGATTGCTGAAGGAATTAACAAATATATGTCAGGTGCTCTGCCACACTAGCATGGAAACAGGATGCATTTGAAGCTGCATTTGTTCCATTGAATGCCAGGGGAAGTATTTCTGTACATGGAAGAAAGCAAACTGCATCCTCCCTACTCTAGTACTGTAGCATATCTCCCCTTTAGCAGCAGAAGCTGAAGGCTGTATTTGCAGCCTTTTTAACTTGCCCTTTTTCCGGACTAGCGCCGTACTGCTAGATATCATCATTTCTTAGGAGGCAGCAATTTGCAGGAAGGCCTTCAAAGAATTTTGAGCTTGTTTTGGATAGCCAGTGGGACTGGAGGAGAGAAAAAAGAGGTAGTTAGAATTCTGGGGGACATTCAGCTTCCATCACCCACTACAACCTTTTCAAGTGGTGCAGGATTGAGTATTGGGATTTCTGACTTAGAAGCTTTATCTGGTACAGCTGAGAAATGTAGTCTCTTCTTGGATTCAGTGATTGAAAAGTATCACAAAACTATAAAAATGTAACTAACACATAATTTGCCCTAACTTTTCTAAACAAACACACTTTAACCTATTCATTGTACTTTGAGAGTGATTTCCACTAAAATAAAGTCACTGGAGGCAAAACTATTTCCATACTGATGTTAATTAGCAATGTTTTAAAATGTGCTTCTAGGTGGCTGTAACAAGAAAACCCTTCTAGCAAAGCAGCTAGAAGCCATTGCTATACAAACATAAAAGCTGCTTGAGGTTCTTCATGTACAACAACAGTATTCATCATAACCAGCAAATTAGACAAATTAAAACTTATTTTCTTGCCCTTCTAACAATCCACCATCCTTTGACTTCAAAGAAAGGTGGGATTTAGAGCATACAATGGAAGTCATCGAATTTAGATTATATGGAACACAAATTATACATGCTGTGTAGAGTACTCAACAGCCTGAAAAAAACGTTGAACATGGCAAAACATCTTTACTGGATGCAGAAATGCTGAACCAGAGTTTCCCCTCAACCTAGCAGGATAGTCTGAAAAGTCTGTTTTAGTAGATTTTGTTCACATTTTCCAATTCTCATGCTTAAATGCCTTGTTACTATGAGACCTAAGATGGCAAGTCCATGTTGCCTCCAGTGAGAGATACTCTTGCGTTAGAATTGCTCTGCGGGTTCTTAAAGATGGAACCTGGAAGAGTTTTTGTTAAAATGTCCTTTCCTTACATGTCAATCTACTTTTCCAGTGTTACAAATGTGTGCATCATTTGCAGTAAGTATACAGAGCAGTATTTGTATAAACAAATTGGCTTAATATAGTAAAATATTGCGATAATTTTTCAAAATAGGCATACATTTTGAAGTATAAAAGCACTCAAATTCCCAATTTCATTTTTATTTCACTTCATCTTTTTTGCATTAAAACAGTCATTTAGAACAGCAGCATCAGTCAACAGATGCATAAGTCATGCATGAAGAAATATGATCTTCTATTTTTTGATCAAACAAAGCCTTTTCCAAAACAATAGGGAAAACCATGTTGGCTTTGTAAATAATGAGTATTCTGTATGAGAAATGGAAAAAAATAATTTGAAGAAATTTTGTTATGATCTAATTCAAAATGAACAACCTATTTACGCCTTGCCAACTCAAATATTGCACACCATATGCAATTCTGTTGGGAGAAATCAATTAGTTTCCTAATGTTTATGCTTCAAAACAGTTGCAGAACTTCAGCAGTGATTCCATCCTTCTAAAGTTTCTATCAGTTCAAACTCTACTGCAATGGAATTTTTAACTGCAAAGACAGAAGTTGAATCAAAGGGGTTTTTTGAAAAATTCTGCCACCTCAGCATTACTGTTATTCAGTGGAATCAAGGCTGTCCTCTTTGCAACAAATTTTTTTGACAGCACTGACTGTCGTGAACTTTCTCAAAATTCCTTGTGTCTGTATATTTAAGCTTCTGGTATGCTGGTGTTGGAAAAGTCTTTGTGATCATGGGTAAAAATGTCCTTTTTCTGATTCATTCATGGGCAGAAAAATACGTCTGTTTTAAAGCTTGATTATGCAGACACATAACAAGAGAACAATTACATTTGAGTTTTTTGTAAACTACATATGGAAATGGCTACTGACATGGATAAACATTTGTCAGGACACCTCTGAAAATATGGAGTTACTTCTTAAATCTCTAATAGCTGTTTACTTAAACTCTTCCAGAAAACACATTGGTTGGATTCATTTGAGGTTATTCACTACGCATTAGTGACTTCAAGGTACATGGAAACTTTGTGAACATTACAAAGAATAACAAATAGTGTAATGAGATTTTCTTTGTTGTTTTGAGGGAATTTGAAAGAAACTGAAAGGAACAGTTAACTCAAAATTTAATAATAACTTTCAGGGTATTGAATTTGTAGGAAAATTAAATACTTGTGTTTGCTTTGTGAATTAAGCATGGTTTTATTGTTATGTTTTATTTAACATAGAATGTTAGTAAAGTGAAATTGACATATTGAAAAACTTAAGTTAGATTTTGATAAAAATGTATATCCATAATGATAAATACATGCATGCATATGCTTATGTATATTTTCTTCTGATCATGTTTAGGTGCAATGTTGATGATTTCCTGACAAGCTCTGGAGTCCCCCATCTTCATTTTTCTAAGAAATAAGGATGTTGACTGTTTTGTTCTGAAGAGTTTTGACAAATGCCCCAAATAAACAGAATGTACATTAGAGAATCATTGCATTATTAAAGTAAGTCTTGAGACTGGTGGCATTACTTGACCTAGGATATGAAGATGTGGATGTACAAATTTGTTTATCCAGCAGTAACCCTGAGCTTTGCTACTTTAAACCTTTTTTCTTTTTTTTTTTTTTTTTCTTTTCCTCTTAAAGGATCTGTATATCTAGTTTCTATGTAAAGTTCTATTGCTTTGGACTTAGTTCTTGAAATTAATCAGTATTTGACTCCTTGGCATAAAAAGGAACACTAATTTAGTTTTATATTTTAATCTCTTCTGTTCCTAATAGCTGATTAGGCAGCACTCAGCATTTCTCCTAACAAGTTCAGTAGGGCACCAAGTGAAGGTATCTGGCAACAGATTGAAAACAAAAGACAGTAGTAATTCTTTTCATATAATTAAAACTTATATTGTTAAACTCACAGTCATGGAATGTTCTGAAAATGAAAATTCTAAACCTGTTAAAGTAGATAATAGCCACAGTTCCAGGGAAGCAAAGATTTTGAAGGCTGCCAGCCAGAAAGATGAGCTGCTCCTGCGGTCTGGAAGCCAAGGGAGGTGCCAAAGGGCAGAGGCATTTTATGCTCACACTCCTGGAAGTTTCCTCTCTTGAGTGTAGTCTTGGGCTGGACACCGGCACAGCCTTAAATCTGTGCTGACTTGAATGACTGCTCTCAAGTTTTTATCATATCTGTTGAAGCTAAAAGCAAAAGTACAATGGCTCTACTCAGTCCTCATGTGGGATGAATGTATTAATATCCAAGATGAGAGACAGGTGAAAAATAATTTACTCAAATCGTGGGAATAGTTAACTAAACTGCAATGACTGTAATTTGAAGTGAGTCGGGTGTGAGGTAATTCCACCTGCAGACTCCATTGTATGCTGCTCTGAAAAAATGACATCCTTCAGTTTAAAATACCCATGTTTACTGTAGTGTCTAATGGTTTTGTTCAGGACTTTAATAGACATTTAACCAAATCTAGTAACAAGCCTGTGTTTTCTTATAGGTCCTGCTAAGCAATGTAATATTACTTCCTGTAGCTATGGAGACCTTTGCTCTCTTTAGTGCTGCTATTCCATTTGACTGTAACCTTGAATAATCTTTAAAGAATGTTTTTAGTCATGGGCCCTTCACCTTCTGGTGATTTCATCCAGATACAATTTCCACAGGCTTTACTGGGTTAGACAGAATAAAAGAAGGGACCATCTGAATAAAATAAAATGTCACCATTAAATTGGCTTTTGTAGCTTAAGGTATAATGTAATGATATTTTTCCAACAGCTGCTTTCAGTTGAATTTGAAGTTTTGAAAATCTTTTGCATCTGATTCAAGTAATAAAATGCAGGTTGTGTTACTTCCTCCTTCTGTGTTGTATACAACAAGCAAAACATTGATATTTTATGTGCAATGGGTGGTCATCAGGAGTTTTTACCGTATGTTAATATTATTTGCTGGCCTCAACATTTGACAAATGAGTCACCCAATGAAGAGTATTTTTAAAAATCAAGGGATGAATGGATGTTATTTTGGATATTAAACAATTCAGTAATTTTTCCTAATATCTATTGCTCACAGTATTTTATTATCTGTACCTTAATATTTGTATTATCATTTCTTTAAATATTTTTATAGTGAGATTGCAATAAAATAAGTGAAATTCTACACATCTTTATGTGTCACCGTTTATCCCAAGAGAGTTTAAGTAGAAACTAGACAAAACGATTACTTCATCAAGCACTGCAGCACAGAAATCCCTGAGGTAAAATGTAGCAACTGCTTGTCAGTGTATACATCAGTATGCAAGAATTTAGGACAAGGAAGGAAGAATAAGCATATTCTTAGGAATTTAGTGAGGCAAAATGAACACCTGAGGCTGAAGTAATATGCCACAGCACTGTAATGACAACCTTTTGTGAAGCTCAGTTTTTAATGCATCTAAAAAGGGCACTTTGTCCTTCATCATGTGTTCCTTACTATTACTGCTGCCATAGTAAATATTGTATAAACGTTCGGTATTTTCCAAACAAGGAAGACAAAGAGTTTAAAGAGAAAGTAGTTGAGAGACAGGAATTCAGTTCTCACACTTGTCTCTTCTGTACCTTCCCCCTCCAGCAATACCAACATTCTTGATTTTCAAGAAATACTTTAACCATTTCACATATTTGCCATCTGGTGCAAAAACTTCATAACAAGACATTTTATGGCAAAAAATAATGAAAAAATACTAACATTAAGACTTAAAAAAAAGGACAAAGATGTTTTTAAAAGTATCTGAGAAGCAGGGGAAGAACTGATGAGTGGTGTTAGAAAGCAAGAACCCTGCTAGCAAGATCCCATAAAAACTACAGGAAAACCCAGGAAAAACAGTGAGTATTGTCCAGTAAAGTCAAACTAAAGAGAAACAGAAGGAGAGTAAGAAGATGCATAAGACAGAACACAAGAAGAAAAGGATGTGAAAAGATGCAAAATATGTCAGAATGGCAGTAGAACAGGAATGTAGAGGCCAGAAAAGTGGGAGAGAAAGAGATTAAGGCGTCTGAGATAGAGTGCAGGAAAACTGAAGTCTGTGAAATGTAAGAGGTACAAAAAAACTTAAATTAAAAAAAATCCGATCTGTATTTTCCTAGATCATTTTTGACCCAAACTGTTGAAATTATGAGCATAAAGCAACCTTGATTTCATAGAGAACAACTTATCTGTTGAGGTGACTTTTCTCTCTTTTTTTTTTTTCTCTTACTTGTCTTTCCCTGGAGGACATGACAGGTTAATGCTTGTTCAGGTCCTTCTAAATGAGCTGATGCATTTGCAGCACTGTCAGTTCTTCACTCCAGAGGGAATGCCTCTGCATGAGGCAATCTCATTACAGAAATTAGCATTCACTGTGACTCAGCTGTCTTCATCTTAGAAATAGCAGAAAGAGGCGCAAGCCTGGAAAAGATACACTGGTATCCCTAAAGGAGCTCTTCAGGGAACTTCTTCATGGCTGTGGTTTTACTTAGGCATTAATAGCTCCTGAATGACTGCTTATGCTACAAAAATGTGAGAAACTTTCAGTGAGAGAATGCAAGACAAAGGGAAATAAGAATTATACATCATAGACGTATTAATGCTTTTCAGAAATTTTGGGGTTAGATTTCAGAATTTTATATAAAGCATTCCTCTGGCCCTCACCTCACTGTACTTTTGGTTTATATTTCCTTATAATATTTTGCCCCCATTGATGTTTTATATTGTTTTATATCTGATGACAGAAAGTGAAATATAGCCAAATCATGTCTCATTTGCATTCCAATCATTTAAAATACCCCAAACCAAACCCAACCCCAAAATTTTGTCTCAGGGACAATGAAATTACAAATCCCTCAGCATCTTGGGAGTTTTGCAAGACTTTCCCAAAAAAAAAA
>VXBX01009069.1:665682-692630 GCA_013400415.1 Scytalopus superciliaris
AAATCCAAACTAGATGAATTAATAGATCCATGAATTTAGACCAATGTACATTCAGATTTAAGGAAATATAACTTCAAAAATGTTACTTTTGATTTTGTCAAAAAGGATTTGAAATTAAAGCAATTCATCTTAGCAAATTATCCCTACATAATTAAAAATATTTAAAGTGAAGCTGAAGAATTAGCATAAGAATTTGCTACAAAAATTTTACCTGCATTTTCAGAAATACATGAAGTGACAAACATCTGCTCAAAGACCAGCCTCTTAAACACTTCTCTCTGAAAAAAAACCCCACTAATCTAATAGTAACTGTTACATAATTGTATTGATTTTGCCTGGAACAGAGATAACTTTCTTCATAGCAGCTCCTATGGTTCTATGTCCTGGACTTGTGATGAATCAATGTTGATAGCACACTATTGTTTCATCTGTTGCTGTAGGACACTTTTACAGCTGAGGGTGCATAGGACTTGGGAGGGGACACAGACGGGACAGCTGCTCCCAGCTGACCAGAAGGAATTTCCATGTCACATAATGTCACATCCACCAATAAAAGCTAGGAAAGAGTTTTGCAGGTGACTGGCTGGGCAACAGTCCACTGATGAGATTACTTGTTTCCCTTTGGATTTCTATTTTGCTTTTTTTAAATTCTCTTTATCTCATCCAATGAGTTTCTCACTTTTGCCCTTCTGCCCTCTGAGTAAAGAGCTGTATGGGGTTTAGCAGCTCAGTGGGGCTCACCCACACCTGGGATATAAATATTTCCATGGATCAATGGAAGTATTCTGGTGTTTGAGAATTACTGATGTTGATTATGCTCATCATGCACAGCAAAGAATAAAATCACCCTCCTTCTAATGATTGGGGTTTTTCATAATCTTCATATTAGTACAAGTATTCATCATTATATATTATAATTGCCAAATAGATCTTATTCTACATTTAGCTGATTGTTTCCTGTTAAACATTTCCAATACTTCCAGGTCCTGCTGTGATGTTCCAGTGTCACAAAAGAGGGTAAATCACATCCTATTTATTTATCTTTATAAAGGTTTTGTACTTTTTCACCAAAAGACATTCAGCCTAAATAAAGTGTCTTTTTTTTTTGCTTTAACAGGTCAAGATGGAAGTATTGGAAATGAATGTGTCTGCTCATTAAGTTGGCACTGTATTTGATAAGGGGCACTATAGGAATGATATTGGTTGAAAGAAAGTCTCAATAGAGAGTGATAAAGAGTGGGGGGATCCAAAATCTAGCTTAAAAATCTATCTGGAAAAAGTGTTTCAGATAGTAATGCTCTCTCAAGAAAGTCACAAAGTTCTTGGACTTTTTTTGCCAGTGATTTAATTTCACTACATCTCAGGCTGAAAGGCTTTAATTCACATTCAGGTTCCAAATCCAGAACCAAATCCAGAACTAATCAACCCATGTGTACAGCCATCCTCTCTGGTTTTGATGGAAAATTTCTTTACCTATATCACTGTCCTTCTCGTCAGTTTTTGTTGCAGAAAAGGTGAAAATGATTTTTTAAAAATCTATCATCTCCCTTTCCACTGCAGGATGCTTACTAACAAACAATCAATCGAACAAACAAAACCCAAAGAAAAAAGCCAGCAACTGTAACAGCTGAGTGGAATTCCCCCAGGTGCAGGCTTTTACTCCATTTACCTGGGGGGTCTGCTCTTCCCCATTCCCTCACCAACACGGGGTTTCCCAGGGAACCCAGGAGACACCACCCAGAGACCACCAGCGAGGGAGAAGGAAAAGAGCATTTATTGAAGTTGGGTACACATATTTAAGGGGTGGGGTAATTTTACTATGACCAATAGGAGAGAAGGGCACNAAAAAAAAAAAAGTAAATCACACCAAAATTATAAAATTCAAAAAGAGAATCAATTACACTGAAGTAATGAAAATTGAGAAGAGAGTTAAAAGGTGCACCCATGCTTATCAAATAGTTCTGCTTCTGGTTCAGTGATGGTCCAAGATACACGCACAGATTAAGCTGTGAGTTGCTTTCCCCCATAACCAGCCTGAGCTGAGCAATGACAGGATGGATACCCTTGCCCAACACAGGCTCTCTTCCAGAGGCCTTCAGTTGGTCAAAAGAAAATTATCTCTGATTCTCTTAACTGAAGAACATAAATTTGAACAGGCCAAACAGCATCCTAAACAGATGAAATGAGTGCCCCAAAAAACTTGTGTCAGATTCTGTGTCTCTACATTTGTGCTCCAGACAACTACCTGTCCTATCTATTACTTGAGGTATGGGCTCTGATTAGATTGTCACCTGACTTTTTGTTCCTCTCAAAAGCACCTGTGAGAAGCTGACATTTTCTTCACACAAAAAAAATGTCTGTCAAAAAGTTCCTGCCAGCCTTTTAGCAAAATCCTGTTAAAAAAAATTGTGGAAAGCTGCTGCTAACCAATGAATGTTGATTAAGCACTCAAGTGGTTATTAATGGTATTATTACAGCTGCTGGTATTATGAAAAGATTGTGTTAGTAATTTTTCAGGAAAACAGCATCTGCAGAAAATGCCTTCTCTGTGATCAGCTAGGAAAAACTCTTAACAGGTGTTAAAAATGGCATACTACCATTTGCAACACCTAACCTTGTGTCTTTAAAGCCAACAAAATGCAATTGCCTCATTGCAAAATTTTGTAATGAATCAGAAATAAAGAGTTCAAAGAAGGGAAAGGACTGAAGATGGATGGTCAAACTTTCTGTTTTGGTATATATCACTGGAATTTAGAATATCCGTCCTAACCTCTTCACACATCCTGTAAGAAGTTGTCTGATGTCAGCCTACCTGATTTAGAGCTTATGTCCAAAGATTCTGATTCAAAAGCCACTGAAGCCCATGGGAAAACTAATTCTGTGGAATTTCAGGGATGTTTTGAACGAATCTGGAAGTAAAAAGCTGAGACATTTATTTCCAACAGCAAAAAGCACAAGGAAGTTCCCTGCGAACTTTCTTTTTGTTTCGTGCTTCTGCATGAAGGAATCTGGCTTGTACCTGTGTTATTATTTCTTTCTTTCTATTAACACAACCTTTTGTTTATTTTAATGTATCTGATTTTATCACTTCATGTCTCTTCACTTTATTCTCTTGTCTTAAGATATGCCTTCAACAACCACAGTTAATTTTAATTCAGTGGCTGTGAATCAGTGGAGAATATTGCACCTTAACTGATGTAAAATTTCTCTTATCTGTTGTTGCTTCTCAACCAGTCTCTTATGAGACTGACCACTATACCTTCTTTCACATGCACAGATTTGGGTATAGAGTGTTCTTACATGACCTTCACACTGACCCCTGTTTAACAATTCAACATTATTGAACTATGGTTGTTCTTGACAATTATTCCCATTTAGATTTCTCCAGAATCTGATATTAAAATGTATACATTTAATAAATGCTTCAAATTATTTGATGACACAACAAATATGTTAGAGCAACTTCCTTTTAAAAATATCATGTAATGTACATTTTGCACCAGGTAAATCAATTGGAAGTGCATGTTACTGATAAAAGATACCTCCTAAATGGGATTAACAGCACGCTTCTATTTAAAAAGTGAGTTGTATATATAAATACATATTTGTGAAGAACTGACAAAATGGAAAAGCAAGGCCCACAGAGACAGTAACAAATCTGTCATCAAAGCCGGTTTGACTACAAGATGATCTGCAGCCACCCATGGAAATGATGACTCTAAAACAAAACACTGAAAAATGTCTCCCAAATTTGGCACTACATGTGCTATGCAAGCCGTGAGGGGGATGTGAGTAAGTGACACTGATTCCAGCATATTGCAACAGAGAAGTGATTAACTCCACCATAATAATAATAATGTTCTTCTTGTACATCTTTCAGGGGTGTAATTATAACTAGTATTACTAAAGTGCCAGCTGAGTCCTATTATTCCTTGTACCATGTGCTATGCTATAGACACAATAGGATAGAACTACTTCATACTATTACAATATCTGGGTACATGTCATCCCCTTCATGCCCATGCTTCTGTTTGTTTGGGAAAGGCACATTCTAAATAGAGGACTGTCATGAACTTTAATGAGTTTCCAGGTTTGGGAAACTAAGAGATCAAGGTTGCACTACAGAGCACACTTGCTGCAGACTAAAAGAGGGGTTTATTTCCAGCTCCATTTTTCATCTTTTACTGAGACTGAGCAAGTTGTTAGTTTTCCTTTTGCCATCAAAGCAATTGTATGTTAATGTTAATTTTTCTAAAGCTTGCAGAGAAATGCTGTGAGATTAAAACCTAAATGCTTTCATACGTTAAAAAAAAAAAAAAAATAAAAAAAAGAAGAAAAAAGTAATTAAAAAAAACCCTATCCAAAGGTCTGGTTAGTCAGCCAACAAATCCAGCTGGGGTGCCCGATCCTCCACTGTGTAAATGCTTCCAGTCCTGCTGAAGGTAATAGCAACTCTTTCTGTGCCAGCTGGGGATTCAGCCCATGAGGCCATAAAGAAAACAGGGTAAAAAATCCCATCAAACTAAACATAATACATATAATTTAGACTACCTCCAAGGGCTCCTAAACTAATAAAACCTGAATTGAGAGCAAGGACATAATTAGCTGTATTTGTGTCATATTTAATTTTACCAATGATATGACTAATTGGCCTCTTTTCTATCTGTTTTCATTGTTTTGAGGTTTGACTCACTTCTTACTTGTACATGCACCAGGAGTTTGATGGCATTGCTGTTCTCTGGAGTTAACCTCTGCAGGAAAGAAACATTTCTATATTTACACCAGGGCAACTGAGAACACAAGGGTGGATTCATGGTTCCTTACTGACCTGCCCCAACACTCACTGTAGCCATCAGAAAATGAAATATTAGACTACCAAACTATTTAAATTTTTGCTTGTTTTTAAGTACTCTGAAGTATGCTTTACTTATTTTTCTGTGACCATAAGTTTTTTCAATGCATGGTCATAGTGAAATAGTAACAACTGTTAAATGTACCTGTCTGAAAAACAGGAAATTTCTTTTTTGTATTAAGATCATATTGCTCCCTTGAATTCACTATGCTCTTTCCCCTTTTCCTACTTTATAGTGTTATAAAATCCATACTGTATTTGAAAATTTGCCCCACTGTTGGTTTACATTCCAGCATTCTGACAATAATGAAGAAATTATTTGTGAATTTACTCAGCATCCTTGTTACAAGTTAGATTGCTAAATTGCCTGGTAGACATTCATTTTGAATGTGAACTCTGTAGGATCTTACTATATTTGATTTCACCTAATATATATAATGCAGAAGAAACATAATATCCACTCATGAAACTAGCTTAAAGATTGATTGAAATACTATGTTGCATAGTATGAATAAAATACAGTTAATTAAAGGAAAACGTTAGGACTAAATGAAATATGAACTGATTGAGACCTAAAATTTTATATATACAGAACCTGATTCTAATTTACATGAGCTGATGCAAAATGTGAGTCACTCGAAAACCAATCAAGCCACACCTCTAAAACAAGCATAACTGATAGGATTACTGCTTTCATTGTCTTGAAATGAAAAGAAGGGCTGTAATCAAAACCAAAGAAAGAAATATGGGTTACTGAAATTAAAGTACTTCTGTACTTTTTGCTCTAAGTGTAACTACCACTGGAGGTTGCTTCCAGTTCTGGTGCCTATGCTTTCAGAGTATTTCAGAGAGTAAGCAAAGAGAGAATATGATTTATAACATTAGACTTCTGAATTCAGCTCCAGATTTATCATATGTCTTGTTAACAGTCATCTCCAAATTGGCAGTGGGTACTGCAGAGTCCTTCTATAGTTACTACTGGTCTTTCAGTGGAAAGAAAGTTATGTCCAGAGGGCAATAGTATCAACCTAGACATTAATAACCCAGGGGAAGAGTACTATATACCTAGAAATTATTCTGAGAGCAGTACCTGTATAAATACCATATTTTTAAAACAGGGGGAAAAAAAAATGCAGATAGAAGGGTTATAAAACATACAGACAGTAACAGTTGGAACAGAAGTTAGAAAAATTGAAATCAGTAATTCAGGAATGGTAATTAACTGTTGCAGAAACCTGGATTTTTTACCAAGTGTCCTAATTCTTCTGCAACTATTAGACTTGAAATAGGAATGAACTCAGAGCGAATGAAATTCTATATCCCGTAAGTTTGTTTAAACAGCTTTATAATTGACTGTCATCAAGTTCTTTCCCTTCTTTCTAAGTAATTAAAAATATACCTGTTCTGTACTTCTTTCCAGACATAAAACCATACTGGAATCAGATGGGACCTCAACATGCATATTCTTTAGAGCCAGCGACAAATTCTGTTATTAACACTTTTTATTGTCTGTGCTATCTGAACACTAGACCCCATATACATGTCATAGGTGGTAAAATAGTGTAGAATTTTCAACACAGATAACAGACATAGAAACAGTAATAATTCCTATGTTAATTCATATTTTTTTACAGTTGAAACAGGTTTCTGCTCTGTCTCTTTGTGCTGTGCTGAACATAGTACATAAGGCCTTGGAGTCAGCAGCTCTCTCCAGGTGGATGTTCCCAGAGCATGGCACAGACCTGGTTTGGTGAATCCAAATCACCCACCTCATGGCATTTGGTTTCAGAATGTGTCCTGGGAGTAGGGCCCAGGGGACTGCTGTTCTCTGCCTGCTCTTGGCATCATCTGGTATCTCCTTACAACATAAACTGTGCCAAATGATAATGTAGACCCAGCTGAAGAAAGAGGGAACCACCAGAGCCTTCATTTAGCCATATACATTCCACACTCGCCTGCTGAGAAAGTGTATGCAAGACCTAGACTTCCCCAAAACAGGTATTTTCATGAAGTTGTAGCAACATTTTAAAAAAGAAAAAAAACACCAAAAACCCAAAACCAAACCAAAACAAAACAAACAAAAAAAAACAACATATGAAGGCACTTACTTCTTTAAAATGGGTCATAACCAACACCACCAAAAATTGCTTTTACACTAAAACAGTGTAGAGGAATATTTCACAGAAATTCATTATTTCTCATAGACTTTCTAGTTTCACTAACAAATTCAGTCCTGAGGTTGGTCTTTAATGTGATGGAGTCAAAATTTACTCAATTTCTGTGCTTATAAACTTGGAATATATTTTAGCAATACTCTCTGGTTTGTTTTGGTTTGGTTTGGGCCTTTTTTTTTCCCAGACTTTTTCAGATTTATGTAAAGAGGTTGACATTAAAAAATTAATTTCTGAAATGTCTCAATGCTGATTTTCCAGCTTTTTCTACAATTCCGTTAATTAAAGGTAAATTAAATCCAACCATGTCACCCAATTACATCCACATTGCCCACTTTATTACATGTGTCTAGGCTGACAGCGTAAAGAATTGCCTTCAATAGAAGAAAAGCAAATTATTCTCTATTTAAACTGCTGGGATGGCATTTTAATTCTTTAACACTTGATAAGCACTTAACAGAAAAGGACAAAATTACCTTAAAGAATCGAACCTTCTGTTTTTCAATTGACTTCAGTAACATGAAGCTTTTTAATTAAGTACACCAGAGCAGTTTATTGCTTTAGCTGGTTCTCTGTACCTTTGAGTCTTCTAAAGTATAAACCCTTTTATGTGGTAATAACATTACATATAGGTTTTCAAACAGCATAAAGGTATTGCTTTAGCCCATTTATGCTTAGCTCTCTACATCTGCTAAGTAATTGCTTTTTTTCTTAAATGAAATATTAGAACACTAGGGCATGTACTTTGATTGTATAGACACTGTGGATAGTGTATAATAAAATCATTCATGCTGTAATAATTAAAGCTGTGTCAGCATTTTCATTTCAAACTCCATTTTTCAAGTGTTTATAATTCATCCATAAAAAATTGTCTTGGACTCTTTCCACTATATCTGAGGGCCAAAACTATATATCCATAAAGAAGTTTACAAGTTTTGAACACTTGTTTTGCAGGTGTAGAACTGAAAAACAGTTTTGACTTACAAATGAAGTTTGACAAGTAGCCACTGGCATTTTTAAACCTAAACAAATCCAAAACACTTGAGATAATCAGGTTCATAAACCCTTGCTTTCTGTGAGATTGTATTAATTGCTGCAAATGGGTGTTGTCATTCCTCATCAAATTTGTGATTGGTCATGAAAATGCTGATAAATGCTAACAATAAGAAAATTTGTAGCCTACAAGATCTTAAATCTAATAATGTGAAGTGTGATTGACGTATTAGGAATACAAGTATATATATATTTGAATCTTTGTAAAGCTGCTAAATAAAAACGGTATGCTAGATCCATGCACTATGGAAGTCAGTGTGAGTTTCGGCAGAATTTTCCCTCTGGAGACAGCAATTATCTGGTTTTTTTTTCACAGACACAAACCAGCTTGGGCATCAGCTGTGTCTGGTCTCCCACAATACCCTGTTAATGTGCCTTAAACTTCTTATGAAGGGAACCATTGAAGTGATAACAGAGTAACTCACTTGACAAATCATTAAATTTTTTTCTGCTAGAATAGCTGCCAAGTAAGGTCACCTGGATGGAGTTCCTCATAACAGGATAAATGCTGAACCACAAGTAATTCCACAAAATAACAAACAGGGTTTATTTAGCTTGGTATATCCTTGCCACCTCACACATGCACTCATCAGCTTGTGGATATTTGGCCCATGAAGACGTGGAAGCACTGATCCATGGACCATCAAGCTTTGCTGGCATGCTGTGTCCTTGTGGATGCGTAAGCAGCCCTGACAGAGCTGTTCTCTGCAGTGTTGGCCATCTGCACAGCCTTCTCAAATCTCTATTTCATCAAAAGGAAATGAACGCCAGCTCTATTGAATTAAGGGTGTTTTTTTTTTTTCCCTGTAATAAAGTTGAAATTGTGATTATCTGTTACTTCTGTTCTATCGTGTCCTTCTCCATCCATACCATAGTGCTGTATCACTTTTCAGCTGTGCATTAACCAATGGAAGATTTATTAGGGATGAGTTTTTGTCTCACTGATTAAAACAAACCAAAACAGTCTTTTCCCCACAGAGCAAAATACACCACAAACCTTTGCCTCCAGGCCCTGTTTACACCCTTTCTGCTTTTTATCTGGCTTGGAGAGGCAGAAGTCTTCATGAGGCAACTTTATGGCCCAGAGCTTGGCTATTATTTGTTTTGTTTTCATCTTGATTCATGTGAAATATTGGGAAAGTTGTGTTTCAGGTGCTTAAGTGATATTTTTAAAGCATGATGCCCAGGACCATGAGGTGAATGTCCCCATTTTGTGAGAGGGCAGGCTGGTCTAGGAAAACTTTTTGGATGATGCTGAAAGACTCTACATAGAGCTGGTATTGTTCATGACATATTCATCTGTAACTTTTGTGTCCTTATAGAGAGCATTTTGTCCTCTTCAAAATCTTTACTAGGAGAATAGTACTGCCCTTAGACAACTACAAGACTTTGGAACAGGAATGTTAAACTAGTCCTTTAGGAATTTTATAAAACAAGATTTAGAAAAACAGGTTTGGTGGTTTTGGTTTTGTTTTTTGTTTTTTTTTCACATTGTCACAGCATTGAATAGACAATCTATGTTTGTGTGGATACATAGGGCCTAGGATTTGAAACCCAACATTACTAAAGGTGTATTATGTATTAGTTCCCTCAGAGGTAAGGGTCTATTTGCACTGTGAAAAAACTTACTGAAGTAAAAAAAGTCTTCTGGTGGAAGTCACATTACCTTGTACAATGCCTGTTTCTATAATTTTATCATGTTAATGTAAATTTTGAGGGTAACACTAATGTTTTTATATAGGTACAAACCACATCTGTGACATGCACTACACAAAATTGCTCTGCTGATGTATCAAAGGGTGGTTTATGTTCATGACACTTTCCAAGTCCAGTATAAGCTTCTGGAAATTTAACAAATTAATTTTTTACCTCAGCCCTTCCTGTGTGCAGCATTGTTGGATAATTTGCCCCAGTTTTACAGGTTTTTTAATTTCAAAGTTGTCAAAGTAACAAAACTTGTAGCTGGTGTTACTTTAAAACCAATCCAAATAAAAATTGTCCCCTGCTGTTAACTCCAAGGAAGAAAATGACATAATACCTGAGTTGAATTTAAAATAGTAAATCCAAAATAAGATCTGCAAAAAAACACAAAATAATCCTATTTTTGTCTAGCTGAATATGTTTTGCACTCTTAAATTTAAAGGAAAATAATATGAAAAATAAATTATTCTGATTCATGATTTCCTTACCAATGTTTTCTGAGGTTTTACACCAGAGTATAAGCTACTGAATCAAACTCATAGTCGTTGTGCATGGGATTTGTGCATATCATGGGGTTCATATATCTTTATCACCCTTTAAAGAACAGCAGTAAAAAAAAACCCAGAAAGCCTTTCCCATTAATCATTTCAAGTGAACTCACATTTTTAGAAGAAGGAGAGAGGCATGTTGCTCTTAAAATGCACTCCTTTGCTGTTTGTTTTAATAACATTTGCACTCCACTGCCTCATAGGGAAAAGAGGATAGTATGCAGCTTGGCCCTAGAAAAGCATGATTTTCTATTTCTTCCTGAAGTTTAACTTCCATTATCCCTGAATATTTATACCTGCTGCCATCAGCATCTAAGTTCCTTTGAAGATCAATCTACCAGTATTTATGAGAAAAAAACACTTCACAAACTGGTACTAAAGTATCAGAATGATAAATCAGAATGACAGCATTATTTCATACAAGCACTTTTTGTGAACATCTGCAAGTCCATATATTAAGGGCAAAATTATCAACAATCAACAAATCAACACCTCTTTACTGTGATACCACTGAGCTAAATAAGTGGAAAAAAATATTAAAATCTAGCTTTATGGAATTTTAAGACTTTCATGTTGATGTAGAGCAGGAAGACACAAAATGTAACATCGTCTGAATACAACATAAATTTTGAAAATATTTTTTTTTTATACTTGAGGTAATTTTAATATAGACATCAGCAAGAAATTTTATTGTATCCAGATTCCTAAAACATTTGTTTATCTTTAAATCAGGCCTACTTGGTATTAAACATTATTTTAAAAGTATGTGTCAGACATTCACTACCAAAACCTAATTATCACTGGACTTAAGCTTTCTAGATCAAAGGCTTAGTTTTCATGGCAGTACCTAAAACACCCTCTTAAGCAGCAGCTCATGCATCAAGCCAGCATTGATACTTAAGGTAAGAAGAATGAAAACTGAATTATGTTAACTTCTACATAAATCTACAGAAGAAGCCAAGACTTAGGAAAGTAAAATTTGCAAATCTGCAGTGTATTGGTGTAAATAATTGGTGTGATTTTAATGTAAATAGCACCAGCAATACTTGCTAACTAGAGTTAGAAGGTCTACTGCATGTCAGACTTAGCAGAACAAAGATCTGAACTAACTTAGAATTGATGCTTTATATGAAGAATAATAATACAGATGAAGAGAAACTTTCATCAGTGATTGCTTATGGGAAATATTTTGAATCTGTGGAACATACATGGCTTGAGGTTTTCCTGTAACCCTAGCTAATGTCCTGGTAATCTTTTGATGCTCATCAGTAACACATTGTTATGCCTATAAGCACTTTTTCTACATCTTTTTCAGTTTAAGACTCATTAAATCTTTAGCAGCCATGAGTAATAGTATCAGTGAAGATAATACAGGATTCATTATGTCATACAATACCTACAGCTTCCACTACACTAGCAAGTGGGAGTAAAATTAAAGCCTTCTGCTGAAATGTTAGTTATAGAAAGAAAAAAGATGTGGGTAATATTTCTGTCTTCAGTCAAGTTTTGTCAGTAAACAATATGGTCAAATTATGCCTATTGACAAAATTTTCAAAATGACTACTCATTAATTAACAAATTCTTTATTGCTATAGTTTACTGAAGTGTTACACACTATGCTTCCATCATAAATTTGAAGTGTAACTGACAATTTGCCATTGGGGGCTTACTTGAACTTGGAACTGATATAGCAAAAAGCCTCAGATGTCTTTGTCTAAGCTAAGCCTTCCAGGGTTGTATTCATCCATTTAAACAAAAGGCCTAATGAAGACAACCTTAGGTCTGAAAGTTTAGGTGAATAATGTTGCTTTACTGATTTTTTTTTCCAGATCCTAATCTTTTTGGTTTTGTTTTTTTTCCCCAGACATCAAATTACTTGTAAAAGTGAATGGCAATGGACATATTGCCGTAAAGTACATTGTCAACACTAATTAATGTCAGAAATAAACATTATTTCTCAACATATTGCTCCTGCCTCTTTTTTGGATAGGGGTAATGACAATCAAGTTTATGCATAAAGCCAAAACTCTGTTACACTCAAGCTGTAGCTGAGGTCAGTATTAATCTTTATAATACAGAAGTGCCATATTTTCTCATGTTGAAATTAGGCACTGAAGCCAGCATAAGAGGTCTTGAAAGACAAATAGCTCCATTTCAAAGCAGGGAGAAAACATAGGACATAGCATTTCTTGTGAATTTATCTATATATGTGTGTGTGTATATCAGAAAGCCAGGGGAAAAATAGAAAAGAAGTAGTGCTTATGCTGCACATACTCAAAGCTCCTAGTCATAATAAACAGATGGGAAGGAATTTGCTTATTTAAAATATTTTAAAGTATTCTATTGCAAAGAGGTACTACAAAGTAGTAGATGATACTGTAACTTACATGCAGATATATAATGTCTGAATTAAAAAATTGCATTAAAGTACAGTAGTTGCACAGTATGTATGATCAAAACACATGACACTTTTTGAGTTTTCTTGAATTAAACTAAGTAGCAAACTAGGATACATTTTGTCAGGGGTGTTTATAAAAACCTGTAAGTTGGTAGCATGTCATCTTTTTATTGTTCCTAAATGCCTTACGGAGCAATTGGTGGCACTGAAAGCAAAGGATAAAGTACCACTCAAAATTTGTTAGAATAGATGTGAACATGACATGAACAATGTGTTCCATAACTCTGTCACCTCACTTGGGGTTATACCTTACGCTCATAGCTATCTTACAATATCCCAAATCTTCATTCACGAAACCTAGCCATGGTGATGATCTTGCAATATGTAGGGCCATGTTTAGCATTGTAGTATTATGTATGGATTGTTGCAAAGTTGAGTTCAAGATACATACATTATGCAGCTGACTTAAGGTGAGCAGGAATGTCTTGTGAACTAACACTTGCACTTTGTAACTCTGAAAGACAACACTGCTGACTATGGCTTTTAAAGTCTAAAAGCCCTTTTCCACAGGGTTAAATTTAAAAGAAAGAAAATACCTACTGCTATTTATTAGTTATGCTATTTATTAGTTCTTTGCAAATTACTTTCTATTAATCACAGCCTGACCTCGCCACTATGGGGCAGTTGTTGGAGCCAGAGAATAACTCCACTACTCAAGTGTAAGAACTGAACCACTGCAGTGTTCATGCACGAGGGGAGACACAATGAAATTAGATTCTCTCCCTGTAGGGGGTAGAGGTTGACCACTGTCTGATGCCAGCAATACAGGTCTAAATATTTCTTCTGAGATGATTGTTTTACCTTCCAAACTTTCAGCTTCTTCCCTTTTAAGTTGCCATATTTAGAAGCATGGTGTTAACAGACTGTATGTTTTGCAGCAGCATCTTCAGGCTTACAGCTATCATGCACAAAGGATAACTGTAGCAGCATAAAGCCATGGTTAATTAAAAGAACCATATATACTTGTCTAAGAGCAAAGAAAATAACTCTTCTGCAGAAAGGAAGAACACTGAAAGCATTTCATAGACATAACTGTGCAGACTCATTTGTTCCACTTCCAGTGTTGACAACAGCCTCCAACGTAGGTAATGGTTCAGAATAAATTAAGTCTAAAGTGAGAAGTGTCATCTCATTGGATACTCCAGAAAATAAATTCAGACATACTTCTTGTATGCATTCTTACATTGTGTCATCATCTACTTGAGATGCCGGCAGATCCTTTTTATACAGTATGTGTTTATTTCTCAGTCAGAACATTTTGTATATGCAATGGACACATTCTTTTACATTGGCTGGCATTCCACCTGAAAGTCCATCTCAGAAAGCTTGTTAATGTCCTTCAGGATATATGGTACAGTAGTAAATAGACTCCCAATAGCAAAGTAAATCTCTGGTAGGAGGCTCAAATAATATGTGTGTGTGAAGATCAAATCTTGACTTCAAGTTCAAGTGCAGTTTAACAGCGAATACAAAGTTGTAAATGCAAAGTAAAGGCAATTTTAAGGCTGCTTTAAACCAAGCATGAAAGACTGAGTATTCAAAGTTGATATTCTGTACATCTGGTTCTAATATGCCTCTTGCATTTTAGACAAGCAACCTTCTTTTCTAGTTTCAAGCTTTACTATTACTGTAGTTGATACAGTTTGTTAGTTTATAGTTTGGCAACATTCTCAGTATGTTTGAATTAGTGGTTTGTTTACCAAAATAATGCAGCTTTCTTTTTCACATAAATGACTTCCCTTTTTAATACCTAAGATTTCTAATTCTTGCTTCCTCCTTTCCCTCCTCACCCTCCACACTCCCCCGACCCCCCCCAAAAAAAAAAAAAAAAGAAAAAAAGGAAAAGAGGAGGTTTGAAGTATTTTACTTTCTTAATTTGAAGTTTTTCATTTATACAATTTTTAATAAAAACTAGTAAACCCTACTTTAGCTCAACAATCATATAGTGCACATACCTTAATAGTGAAATGGACACATGTGTTACTGATATCATTAAATAGCTCAGTTTTAGATAAGAAAGTTGCTTCAGACCAGCTGTATGGTCTGAGCAATCAGGCTGAAGTGACAGGACAAGGGCACAGTGTAAAATGAAACAGGAAGATATACACAAGGGATCTGCATGCAAGCATTATTCTGCTTCATTTCTGCACCAATCTTTAGAGGATTCCCTCAAAAGTAAACACAGTTAATTAATTCCCAAGTAAAATAAGTAAATACAAATTTTCCACTTACTGTGTGCTGTGCTTTGTCCGTGCACTGAAGAGAAGATACAATTCTGCAGCGTTCACCTAGATCCAGGTTGCTTTCTAAATTAGTCATACATGTGAGCTGGAGGAAGCATATTGACTTTTTAACTGTGCAAAGAGCAACCCATCTCTGTGCTGCTAGACAACCCTTCAGGACACAGGGCTGAACTTCAGAACAAGAGCATGGCATCTATTACGCTTGAGGCTCTACCATTTCGTCTACACCTGGGTGGATCTATCAAGCTTCATCTCCATTAGGGCAGTTTGACTATGTGGTTGAAAGAAAAAAAAATAAAAAGAGTGAGGGAGAGAGGGAAAGAGAGAGAGAGAGAGAGAGAGAGAGAGAAAAAAGGGCTTGCCGTTGTCACACTTGTTTCCTATTAAAGAGCCTTACGGTGGATTGAGTAATTGTGTACGAAGGTAGTCTGGCTGGCAGATGTGTGCAGCCCCAGCGGAGCACTCGACTCGAGGCAGATGGGTTGTACCAGGGCGCAAACAACATTGGAGAAAGAGAGGCGTGATTAAAACAGCAGGCCGCCGCTTTACAGTGCTTGGAAGTGGGGATAGCATGAAAGCTCCCAGGAACTAAAGCTCCCCAAAATGAGAATGGCACAGACACAAGCAAACTGCAATAAAACAAACCTGATAAAGCACAGCGGATGATCAAATTGACCGAGTTATGCAATAATACTGAAACCATGATCATGACTATTAAAGAGCCTCTCCCCCCTTTTCCTCCTCCTTGCAGGCACTTATATTAGAAATACTCACTTGCAAAGAGCATGAGCATGGGTTTATTCAAAACAGAATCCTGGGCTACTGTACAGACTGAAGCATCTTTTGGAAATGGATTAGAGTTACTTTGAGGGTTTTACATTGTCTCTCACGTCTGGTTCAGTTTAAAGGAAAAAGAGAAGCTGAACACTGGGAGTGAATCTGCCGTTAGCAGTTATTTCTGAGAATGGTTGAAGCAGATTGTCAGAGAAGTGAACAAGAAAATCTTATTACAAACTTCTGTCTGACATGTATAGGGCCAAAATCAGCCCCTATGTAACCGCACCAGTATATGTCAGGGGTGATTTTCTCATGTGGCCTCTCCCAGGTTATTGAAACTTGGCCACAGCAGATGGTCGGAGAATCCTTGTTATCACAACAATGGTTTGTAATAGTACACGTTAAACTCCTACACAGACAGGAGAGAAGGGCTACTTGTACAGTACTGAAATGATCTCAAATGCAGAGCTCCCATGTGTGAGCTCATGTGTGCACCGGCTGTCTTCTTTGAGGTTTAAGTAGAACTTAAATAATGCTTATCCACTTTTTGCTGGACTTCTACTCAGAAATGATGAGTCTCATACAATTCCCTCAGTGAATCTCTACTTCATTTTTTTTCCACTAACAGTGAAACATCCTACAGTGCAGACGCCTGTGTCTGAGCTGATCACCCCGGGATGCCTTCACAGTCAATGGTAAGAAGCAGGCACTGCTAGAAGTCAGCTAGTCTGAGCTTATGGAGGTATCTGAAAGACGTCAAGTGAATCACATCCTGTGCCTGTTGATTATCGTGGCACTTCCAATTCAAGTTAACTAAGGTAAATCTGCCTCTCTCCATGTCTGATACACAACCAGTTTAAATCAGCATTGGTCAGTAAAGGTATGATGTTTTATAAGAACTGAGATAATGATCATGCAGCCCTAAACAATACTGCTACAGTATTTTAAGATACCAATGTAGGATACTATAGTACTTATTTATTGTGTATAGGGAATGCTAGTTCTTAATATCTACCAGCTGTTTTATCAGGACTTTTAGACAAGAATGGTTTATATACAAAATCCTATGGATATTTCCCATCTAAGCTCTTCTTATTAAGTTTTCAATAAGGCCTATTCATATCCAGGTAACTGACACAGGAAAGGAAACATAAAAAATGGGCACATATTTTTATTTTCGTGGCAAAGTTTCTTTTTTTCCCACATCCTAGAATTGTTTCACAAATGTGTATTTTTTCATTACCCTCCAGTTTAAGACAGTAGATTGTTGGCATGATTTTCTCTCTTACTGAAGTTACTTAGTCACACAAAGGAAATTAAGCAAGATTTAGGGATTAATGAGGCTTAAAATGCATGTATGAGAGTTGTCTGTACTTAAAGTTAGAAGACATGTACATTTAACATTCTTCAAAGATTCAGTTCTGAGTCTGGCAGTAGCAGAATGTCTCAGGCCTCACAACCCTGAACAGTTTGTGGGATTCTTGGAAAGTGAAGGGTTCACCTTCAATCCTGAAGCATTTTGTTAGACTTCTGGTAGAGTAGCCTTATACAAAATAGACTTCCAATTTTCAAGGCAACAGAAAGGATTGTAATGCACAATACCACTGTCAGGCTAGCAACAGACTAGCTGGGATTAAATGCCTTAAATGCCTGTACTTTTGGTGAGATCAGAAAGAATTCCCTTGCTCAGATTTACCATGGGAAAGCTACACTGTTTAGCCTTGTAACCAGGACTCACATGAGGCAACAGTGACAGAAAATGTCCCTTTTATATTTACCACAGACTGCTTAATCAAAGGCAGTTTAATAAAAAATACATTGACCACCTGTGACAAGATGCAAAGATGGATTTGGTCCCTTCAGGAAGAGAAAGGACCAAGGATCAGGATATTTATATACCAGAAGGGGATTTTAACAGAAGTATTTTAGGGGAAAGACAGCTATGTTACAGGCACAATTTCTGCCCTTCCCCTGCCTTATCTGACCTTCTGAAGTAAAATCAGTGGACATACACTTTTAGGGAAATAACCTAAATGAAAGAAGATACATAATCTGACAAATGAATGAGGTATCTCAGACACACAGAAGATGTTCAACAATGATCTCTTCTTCTGTTCCCTGGGGCATCTCACTCAGTGTGCTGAGTACTGAGGATTACATTCTTGGTTCCTTGGGTGCTGTGGAAAGGGTAAGAGTGTGCGCACAAAAGCCAAAAGAGAGCTGTAGTTACCCAAAGGCCCTCAATAGTTAGTGAAGTCGTGTCTACAAGTGGCATCAGACTGTGGGCTATGAACTGGGGAGAATAATATTGTTTAGCTCTGATAATGTCTCTGGTTTCAGTCAGCTCCACATCCAAAATTATACAGTGTTCATTTTCTGTGCTAATTCCTTATTAAGGTGATTGACCTGTGTAAGATACAGGTAAAAGCTTCCAGGGTCTGTGTCTTCCTGGTGCTCCTCATCCAACCATTTGGAGACACTGGGAGACAGCACCCTGCTACATTGAGAAGTCTGCCATATTTTGAGTCTTTCTCATGTATTTATGCAAAAAATAATGCAGCTATTATTGAGGAGCTGCTGTGGATTTCTTATTTATACTTTACATTTTAAATAAGAATTTTTCTATGCAATCTGTCTTTTGCAATATAGTTCCTGGCATGTAGTTTTACTCAGCTTCTGAGAAGAGAACCTTCCAGAATAGTGGGGTCTACTACTCTCCCGTTTACAACTCACTGACTTCAGGGTAAGTCCCTTCCTGGTGTCTCCAAGAGTGTATGGATGGCTCTGTTGTCTATGGAACTGTTACATGACCACCCACTATTAAACAGATGTTCCCTGGCTCAAAATATAAATACAGTCTGGAGTGTGAAGCTGGCTGTGATTTATTTAGGTAACTGTGACCTTGTATGGAAATATTCTCACTTTTTTTCTTTTAGGCAAGAAACCCTTTGATTTTCCCATTTTGATTTTCTCCTGGGCTAGAAAAGAGCTTTCCCTTCACATATAATTATATTGAAATTTACCTGAGTTACAAGATGTAGAAAATACTTCACAAAAATATAGGCAGAATAAAAAAGATGAAATATTCTTAGAAACTGGGTTCATATCCTCCCTTTAGTGAAGTGGTTCAGGTTATAGCTGCCTCACTGCAAACTGAATGATTCAAGGGTTTTGTTCAAACAACTAATAACCAGTCAATATTTCCCCTAGGATGTTGCTGACATCTATGTAAAAATTCTCAAGAAATTTTAAGGACTTCCCCACTAGGCACTGGTATTGCAGGGGAGACTGATTCTCTGGCAACAAAATAGGGGCAAAATGTGGCTGTAATGGGAAGGCAAGAGGAGATGATGTGGCAACTGCAAGAGGCTTAGTGAGTTGACTGTGGATTGATGGAACTCACCTGGAGCAGTTGTCAACCTGTGGATTTTATTGACCCCTCCTTTCTGGCAAGAAAAACCTGGTCTTCAATTTGGGGATGGGTAGAAAAGCTCACAGAAGCTACACAACTCTCAAGAGAGTGGAGCCAACCTTCTAGGCTTAGTCGGTGCTCCCTGAAACCAGTGGTGGGGAAGCGTACATGATAATTCTCTCTGCCACATCTGTGCGTTTGTTAGATCAAGCTCTGCCCAGCAGTCCCTGAATTTCAGGGTGCATCCACAGCCAGCAAAGCTGTGTGTTTTTTCAGAAGCAATGAATTCATGGGGCGAAAGATGCAGAAATATGTAATGGAGGAAAAATGTGATGTTGGGGGACAGATTTCAACATTGCCAGAACAATTCATCCCGCTCCCTACCTGTTTCTAAGCTGGCCATGATGACCTGCCTTTGAGGATCCCTTACAGCCCACACACTAGTACAAACTGATTGCCTCTGACTCGGGCCAGAAGATTTAAACTGCACTCAAATTGGATTTTGAGCCTGGATAATGAGTTGTGTGCATTGGATGTAACTGAAGGGGGGACAGTGCCCACAGCCTTGACTGCCCCCTTGCTGCTGTAGGAAGAGTTCAAGGGCCAGGGCGGGGCCTTGGGGATGGCAGTCTCACCTTCTGTTAGTTACTTAAGTTTCCCAAGGTAGTTTTAGAAGGTCTCTCCCCCAAAAAAAGACACTGTTCATTTAACTCCCTTTATGTAAACTTATTGTTTTTAAATGAGGAACTACTTCTTATCCTGAACACCCAGACAGGGCAATTTATTTTCCCAGTTTTCTGGGTGAGGGCCTGAGATGATGTCACATAACAATTTTAGCAAGAATCCCTAGAAATCAAACCCAGGCACTCTCTATTGTGATACTGTTCCTGAAAAAAATATCACAGATTTGTAGCTTTGTAGTGTAGGAGTTATAAAATGCACTAGAATTCAAAATTCTTTTTGTGGTTATAAAATACGAATATTTTCTATTGGTGCTCTGTGTGTAGCAAGGATTGTATAACCCTGGCTCAAATGTGGCAGGAAGTGGTGGAGGGGAGAAGATACACAGGCATCATGTAACCACACTGCATGATCTGGGACCATGCCCACACCAGTAAGTGAAATTGGGATTGTCACCTCTAAAAACAGTTACTTCAGACATGGATGAACTTCAAATGCAGAGATCACTTAGGTCAAGGGTCTAGGACATGCTAGAGGAAACCCAGATGGTTTAAATGGTCTGAGAGTAATAGAACAAGACTAACCAGTTGGTGTAAATATGGGTTTGAAACAAGCCAGATGAGTTGGGAATTGCTGAGTGTGCTGTGGGGGGAGAGGAAGGGGGCAATTAAAGCCTTCTTCCCCTGTTAGGAGAACAGTTTGCCTATGAGAGGTAGCAGACCAGGCTTGGCAGCTGCAATTTTGCCCAAATCGTGGCCAGTCTGATAGTTTGGCGGTGCTGAACCTGAAAGTGTTGTTGTTCCCCATCCTAGCAGAACCCCTGGAGCTGGAAGGAGGAGCTGTGGGCTGCAGTATGGCTTCACTTTTGGCAATGGAAAACTGTGGCACTAGCTCACAGCATCTCACAAAACCTCAAGTTTTTGCCACTTCTTACTACTGCAAAAGATGTATGAATCTGTTAAGATCTTTCCCAAATACTAGGTGAATGTTACCCAAAACAGGGACTTATTTTATCAGAAGCTTCTCTATCAGCTTGATAACAACAGCAGTTGCAGAATTGGGTCCATTTCTGTATTGATGCCTTTAAACACTAAGTGAGGAAAATATTTATGAGTTAATTTCCTTGTCAATATAATGTGAAAAAACTGCAGTACCCTTACAGACTACAGGACTTTCTAAAATGTCCTGCTGCAGTGCTGTGTCCACTTAGAGCAACAGATTTTGTTTTGTGGTGAATTTATGGGTGCACACTGATACTTGTTTTTCAGCTATATTAAAGAGCGAAGGAAAGAATGTTAACAGGGAGAACATGTTCATAAGTTTTTACTACTGTCTCCTAGTGGAGGTGCTTGGGGAATTACATCATGGTGAGTCGTTCCAGCAAGAGCGTAGACGTGTCTTTCAGGTTGTTTTTTCAGCAATTACCAGTGGTTACTGGTAGGTAATAAATATTTCTGCAGTGACTTATTACTGGCCTTCTTAGCAATGCTGATAAACATCAGTTGCTCAGTTCTTGCCACAAACCAGTTGCATCAAGAAACCCAAACCTCAGTTTTCAGAGTGAAAAAGTATACAAAGCAGGTTAGTATGTTTTAGGATTCATGTGTCTAATCCTCCCACTCTTCTTTCTTCAGTAGCCCATGTTAAACATATTTCTTTTCTGTGAAAGAGGCTGAAATCCAGACTAATAAGATGGATCCTGTATGCATAGAGGAGCAGAGCCTTTCCTCTCAATGCAAGCTGACACATACCATCCTCTCCCTCCACCACAAATTTGCAGAAATAATTCTGCAGACAGAAATGCTTCAGACCTCTGTATTTTTTTCTGATATGACCTCTGAACTGGACAAACAGTGGAGGCTGATGCTCTTTTGGAGTGATGTTGGGTAACTTGCTTTATTTTATTACTCTTTAGACTCACCACCTGTCAAAAGGCAATGATACTGTTCTCCAGGAAGGTGCTTAGAGATTTATGGATGGCAAATGCAGAAGAAGCAGCAGTTTTTATTCTGTTACAAGGTGGGTCTTCCACAAGCTTAGTTAACTGTCACAAAATGCATATGTAAATGGAGGTTTAGGTATTTTTCAACAGTAATGTACTTTCTGTAATTCTTACAAGATGGAAAGCTGCCAAGGGAGAGAGAAATTAATGGCCAGTTCCTCACTATTTTAAATTAGCATAGCTTTCCTAGCTAAGAATTGGGATTTCTTCAGTTTTACTAGAGATAGGAATTTTCTTTCACTTTGGAGATCCACTTCTTCAATGTTATCAGGGGAAAATTCAGTGTCTTGAATAATGACATTGGTACTTCACTAAATAAAATCATAATGTATAATTCTTCCTTAACCCTACTTACACAATTTGTATGTGTGAAGTTACTGAAGTTTATGAAGCAAGAAACCTTGATTATGACATTTTTGCCTATTCACGTCTAACTGTTAAAAAAAGAAACAAATTTTGAGACCTTTTTGCACAGGAAGCTTCAAGTGGAAGTGGAAGCTGTTTCTCATTGTTCAAACTCTCATTCTACAATAATTTCACATTTCAGAGTGGCATGTTACATGTGTCATTTAATTTATGTCGTGGAACCCTACAAGGCAAATGCAACCTATTTAGTAAGTCCAGATTTTGCTATGACCACAACTTAAAAGCACAGGAAGTTCAGTTTCTTTAACATAACATTTTCGTCTCTCTCTCCATTCACAATTTAGTGGTGTGTTACTGCCTGAGTTACCATAGACATTTCTCATTTTGATTTTTTTTACTTGCAGTTTCTGCCAAATTATTTTCTGGTTTTCTACTGACCAGCTCTTCTTCAGCATCTCTCAGCTCTTCCCTCACATTTTGGCTTTTCCCTGGTTGGGGCAAGTGAAGAAAATAAATTCTTTCCTGTTGAGAGTTGCCAGATCTTATTTTGGAATCAAAATGAACAACTTGAGGTTTGGAGCTTATTCCAAATTCAGCTCAGGCTCCAGAAGGAATTGGTGGTTTGAATGAATGGGCTCAGATTCATCTCATCTGTGCTCAGATCTCATCACAGCTTCGTGGCTTGGATTCCTGCATCAGCTTTTTTCTTACTTTTCATTAGTAATCTCTGGACTATGCTCATTTTTAAGATCTCTTACATTGCTATCATTATTTGATGTCATTCATGTTTTTAATACCTTTCAATTCCTACTCATTTATTCACATAACCCTTCTTCCATTCCTTATGTCCCAGACATAATTTTGTCTCTGTTTTATACTTCCATTTTTTCCTTGTTCCTCTTCAAAGCTTTAAGTCTTAGACTTCAATTTCTTCCTCACTGATATATTCCTCTCTCTTCCGCGGGTTTCTGAGTTATTTTTCCACACACCATTTTCTCTTGAAACTAGAGCTGAAACCTCTACCTTTGAAACTAAAAGAACTCCTTTCATTAAAAGCAATTATCTCTATTGAACTGAGTGGACAGACATCCTCTCACAGAGACAGAACACACTGTGTGAGAAGCTACGTGGTTGGCTGAGAGGGCCAGGCGAGAGCAAGAACAAGATTGTCCTGCACTAAGCAACACGATTCAGACATGGCTTATCAGCCCATCTCCTTCACCCTCACCTCTGGCTCTGATGACATTGACATAACTTCTTACTTGGATCTGCTTGTTTCAGAACAGCCCAATTATTCCACAACAAGTGTGGCTCACAGTGCATGATAGTTCTTTTGTTGAGTGAGCATCCTGAAGGGCAGTTTTAATCTCTTGCTGGATCTACTTCTAGATGTACAACATTAACAGAGATGGGGTATTTTTAAAACACAGTATTGTAGTAACATAGACATATAATGGAGACAACTTGGGCCACAATGTACCAGATACTGGAAATAGCCCTGTCCTGAAGACTTCATCATCAGTAATTGTCAAGACTGTCAAGAAGATGCTTTGAGGATTCAATAAGTCATGCTATAATGGTATTTCCAGGACATTAACTAGTATTATAAAATTTCAAGTGGTCAGCCATAACATTTGGCTGCTCTGCAGTTACGACTTTCCATGTCTAAATTCATACAAGCTTACCTAAAGCCTTCAAAACTGAGACACAGTACACAAAATATCTCTGATAGATCACTTCCATTGAGGGAAATCACTGATGAATATGTCAAAGCTCAGGAAAGCCTTACAGCTCTGTCCTTGACACTCATGAAGATGATGATTTATTGCAAGCTAAAGTGTGTGTATTCTATCTGGCGTTCATATCATCCTGTATTTTTGCAGGCTCTGTCCTTTTTAGTGTAAGATCCATTGTGTCTAGATAAATGAAATACTAGAATCACATAAAGAGGTCAAGGTTAAACTCTAGTTAAGGGGCAA
Source organism: Scytalopus superciliaris (assembly GCA_013400415.1). Taxonomy (NCBI): domain Eukaryota; kingdom Metazoa; phylum Chordata; class Aves; order Passeriformes; family Rhinocryptidae; genus Scytalopus; species Scytalopus superciliaris. The sequence goes on from VXBX01009069.1 coordinate 689,926, forward strand.
TTTGAAGAAAAACATGTACAGAGGCAAGGCAAGAGCTGAAATGCCTAATATGAATTATTTTCAATAAAAACATAAGGTGTCAGACACAAATTACCTGAAATGGGAAGGAAAAAAAAAAATTGGCATCCAAGTGACTACTTGTTGTTATCTGGAACAATGAAGCTTTCAGCATGACAAGAACTTAAATAAGGAAGTAACTGTAGAAAAGCATCACTTTTTTGGTGTACTCAAAACTTTTACTATATTAATTAATTTTTCTTGGGCTAATGAATTTGTACAGTTATGAGTTATGTTACCTTTTTTTCTTTTTGTAAGAAATTTAGGGACAGGATTTTTTCTTGAAGAAAGTGTGCAACTTTTCTCTTTGCTCTTTTAATTTTTTTTCTTTTCTTCTTTAAATTAAAAAAATAATCTAAGCTTGAAAAATCAGTTTCCAAAATGCAGAGCATTTATGAGGGAAATAAGGATGGTCACACAAAAATTAAATAATTTTATATTTTGGCAAATTTTTATTTTCACCTCTGCACCTTTTTCACGTGGGTTCTATGTTAAGGCTTAGTGACACTTCGTGCCAGTATTAATCTGATTAAATTCAAGTTTACCATTTCAGGACAGTGTGTGTCTTTTCCACACAAAGAAAGATGCCATTGCTATATTGATTTACTTACAGTTGCCTTTTGCTGTCTTTGCTCACCCTTAGTTTTTTTCCCAATACTTTTCTTAATTTAGTTGACACCTTCTTTGGAAGGTGGAAGGTGTGATCTTCCAAGCTACCTCCCAGACTCCTCTCTGTTCTTTCCTGATAGTGTGTTATATTCTATCAACTTTTGCAATTGCTTCTAAGAAAAATTCTACACTCTTTTTCTGAGTGACATAACAGCTAGTTTAGACACCCTTGTGACAATAAATGTATAGCAAAACAGAACATATCCTTTTTTCATTACTTCACGCTTCTAAATGCTGCATTTGATCACACAGTTTAAATCTATGTCCAGTCATGCAGTTAGTTACATCCTTTTCTACAGCCAATATGGGCAACCCAAAGGGTTATCTACTTAGTGCCAACTACCTTGACACTCAACCTCCTCACCACTTCCTCTCCTACTACCCCACCAAAGTAGTATATCCATGATAAATAGGACTCACCAGACACACTTAGCCATTCTTCTTTCTCTGAAGGCTCTTCACAGGAGACGTTTAGTTTTCAGAGAGTTCAAACCAAATCAAATATGACTTTTTGGGGACTGTATTATTCTTATATTTCACTGAAATACTAATACCTATAGGTATTACGCCACAGAGAATAATTCCAGGGAAATATGACAATACCAGGGAGAAAACAATGAGCTAATTATAGCTCATTACATTCAAACAGAGTTTGTCCTGAAGGCTAGCTTTGTTTCAAAGTCATCTGCTAAATCTAAGCAAAATGTTAAAATTATTCCATAGAGAGGAGAAAAGTGATGGCCTATAAAGTGATGTTCCTCACACATCCAGAACCCTCTTTTAAAAAGGGATTACTAATCCTCTGAGGTGCTTAGTGCTTTCTTCTGATTATAGAAGAAAAGTATTTTTGGATGGGACAACCTCCAAAATCAAGATATTCCTGTCCTTTCCTCACTGTCCCTGCCCTACCTGTCCAGAGCACTGAATGTTACTTCCATGTTCTCTAAATCTACTTCAGGAAAAATTAACCCTGAAAATTAAGCTGTAATTACCAATCTCTGAACTATCCAGACATAGCTACATAGCTCAATCAGCTCCAGGTTGGTTGCTTCCCTGTTTGGGGATATCAACACACCTGTTTTCTCTTCTCGCAAACAGGTTGTGAAGATATGCAACATCTGATACCACCCCAACGACTGCATCACCATCAGCACAGTCAGTACTTTGTTTAAAGGGATCTGTTTTCACAGTTTAATAGAGCCAAAATGTTTAAAGAGGTAAGAGTAAATATTTAATTCACCCATCCTAGAGTACCCTATGCTCTTTTCCCTTCTTCCTGCTCCCTCAGAAGCTCTCAAGCACACATTACATAGCGTCCAAACAAATTGGAACCTCCTGCTCCAGCTAGTGTCTTGGCAAATTTCTCTTGTCCTGGAGCTCGTTCAGGATTTTCCTGGCTTAGTCTGTAACAGAATGGCATCCAGACAAACCTCCACCTCCCAAGCCAGCCTTCTTACATAGTTTCAAAAGCAAAGGCAGCATTTAAGAAACTGTGACTAGGCATAAATGTGCATAGCAAAGGCATGCATCTTTCTCCAATGGGATTGATTTGAGGTTTAATGTACTCAAAGATCCTCACCGATATCAGGGGTTTTGAATTAAAGCTATTATTGGCAAACCTTTCAAAATGCAGACCCAGGAACATGGAGGTAATTCTAAAATAATGTCATGATTCTTACTGTAAATTCATACAGCTTATAGTTTCTTATAAAAATAAAAATATAAAAGAAAGAAAAAGAGAGAAAGAAAGGATAAAGAAAAAATGATTTCAGGATGGTTTAGTTTGAAGCTGGATGAGTGCCAAGAACTACAAAATGGAAGACAGAGAAATGTGCTATATTGAGCAACAGAGTAGCTCTGATCAGTAATCCAGATATCTCCCCTGATTGCTTAAGATCAACTCTTGATAAAAACAAAGTTGCTTCTGCTCAGCTCTGATGTGGTTTCAGATGGAAGTTAAAGAACTCAGCACTTTTTTT
>VXBX01009069.1:698924-730773 GCA_013400415.1 Scytalopus superciliaris
AATTTGTACTTAAATTATAATGTTTTTTGTCTAACATAATAGCACAAATTAAAATTGTAGTGAATATTTACATACTATACTAATTATCACATTTTTAATACTGGATTGATGTTATCTTGATAATGTCATAATTGTAGAAAAACCTGGTTGTTCATATTACTACATGTAAAGTTTTCAAAGGCATAATTTCATAATATGTGTTATTTGTAAAAATAGTTTTTAAAATTTAACTTTATTTTTTAATTTTTATTTTAAAAAAAACCCCATCCTTTCAGCAAGACCTTTTTTCTGATACTCCACTAAAATAATCTGGTTTTTAGGTGATAAGAAGTTGGATATCTTAATATTCATTTGGTCATGGTTAAAACCCCACTTTCAAGAAAACTGAAGTCATATGACTGTAATAGCACAATCAGCCTAGTGTGTTTTGGTTTAAGGTTTGTATTGACTTTGTAAATTTGCTCTTGTAAATGCTTTGACTCCAGAATTAGTACACCAGCAGAAATAACCTCTCGATTTCTATCTTTCATGTTAAAGGCTGTCATGTCTCACCTTTACTAGAAATGACTGTATGGCAACTGACTTATAAATTTTACTTCTGGCCTGTAAAGCCATGACTCAGAAATAGGAGAATTACCAGAGTTTAAAATTTCATTTTTAGAGAGTCTTCTGTTTTTTTATTTTCTATTTTTTTTACTATGAATACAGGGAAATTAGGCAAATCCTTCTTTTTCCTCTTCAGTAAGGGGAATCTGAAGTGACATCTGTAGAAAACACTTGTAATACCAGCAAATACTGTGTTAAATCAGTAAAGTAAGTGAACATAAGGAGCAACATGTCTGTTCAACACAGCATCACTGACTGCCAATTTTGCTGTTCAGCAGTTGGTCAAGGCTTCTCTAAAACAATACAGAAATTACTGCTGTGTAAAACAAAGGCAAACCTTCCAAGGATATTGTAGCTGGCATAGGAAGATAATCATGGCTTACAGAAAGGTTTTTTACATGTGACACAAAAGTTATCAAAGATTCCACACAAATCCTACACCTCAAAAACTAAATTGGGGGGTAAAAAAGTTTACATTCAAGATCACCTACACTCCCATCATGCCAGGCTGTTGTAGCTGATCCATATGAATGGGTGTAGATACTGGGGACGGATCACTACAGATTACTCTTCAGCCATAGCCTGGACCCAAACTATTTGAGCAAATAGTTCTCATATGTAATTATTTTAAGCCAGTGAGAATCACTCAGGCTCTCTCTACTTAAAAAAAAAAAAAAATATATATATGTATATATATATGTATATATATATGTGTATGCCGGCGGNATATAGATATAAAATTATTCCTTGAGCACTGTCATCCCCTATATATTCTTCTCCTGAGATTAGAGAGTGCCCAGGATATTGCTTGCCAGTTGTGTTGGATCATGGCAAGTAAAAGATATTCCAAGAATCATATATGAATATAAATGGTATCAGAGTGTAATTCAGAAGTCATACTTGAAATCTTTCCAAGTGCTGCAATTCCTGTGAGTACATTTATGCAACACCTAAACAGAGTTTTAGTCTAAGGTGTGCATTCTTTATATTGTTTTAAAGTATGAATTACTACCAAAAACTTCTAAAGTCAAAGAAATAAGAGACAAAAAATAATCAGTGAAAATTAAAAATGGGGCCAAATAAATTTCTCTGTAAGTAGATAAATTAAAAGCAGAATGAACATGTGATTAAAAACACCACTGCAGAATGTTTTGACAATTTACTTAGTTGCAATCTTTGTCATTTTATTGAAGAAATTATTGCATTGCAGCAGTCAGATTAAAGTCTATTTACTTTAATTGAAGATATATGAGTTACAATCTCAAAGTCCAACAGAGTGAAGATTCTATAGAATCTGGGGAAAAAGACTGCACATGAATGGAATTTTTAGATCAAATCACTTTTTTAAAAACAAAATATGAGCTTCAAAAAAATATATATTTTTTTCCTCAGCCAGACAATGGACTTCTTGGCAAGAAAAGGATCATGAAATGAGAAATCCAAGACAGAAAGCATGCAAAGTGTTTCAAAATAATTTAAGAATACAAATTTGTTAGTCATTCAGAAACATATTTTTGTCATTTAGGTCCTGGAGCTAGAATTTGAGATTTAAATTAATTAATAACTCTTTCATAGAGAAATTAGTAAGAATTGATTCTGATTAACACTTTACATAATGACTAAATGATGTGATTGTCACACTACTACTCTAATTTTCATAAAACACTGCAGTTTTTCAGTGTCTGTGTCTCATTGTCATATATATTTTAGAAATTTCATACTAGAATGCTATTGATAAAGTAATACACGGTCTGGAGAAGGTGAGGAAAGTTTCTGTTGCCTTCTGCATGAGCAGAGCCCAATATCTAAAATATTGTGTCCTCCTCATTAAGCAAAGTGAGCAGTTCATAAAAACAAAACTTCCCCAGTTACAATCCATTAATTTCCTGCTTTGTCAGCAGTGTTTCTGTGGCAGTAAACTCTAGAAAATAGAACGCAAATTAATTATAAAGTTAGGAATAAAGCTGGAAAGACTCCATTCTCATTCAAAGGGTTATACACTCAGAGCTAATGTTCGATTTTCACCATCAGCATAGTAATTTCCCCTTGCCAAACAATGGATTTTCTGCTTTCAAAACTGAAGAAAGCTCTGCATGACTGTCAAATGGAGAACCATTTAGTTTGCTCCTTCTTTCAGAATGGAAAACAGTCATATAGGAATGGTCCCTCAGGATAACTCTGAAGTGTGTTGAAGTGCTCAATGCAGTGAGTGTCTGTCACCACTTACTGCTGCTATCACTGAGGAGAAGCAAAGCAAGAGTCATCTAGCTCCAGGTAAATATCCACACCTCAACTTGTCACTTCAGGCTCACTTCACGGTCCAGGACGAGAGGCAGGCATGTTGAGGCATTGATTCATCTCATCCCAAACAAGCCATCCAACAATTTACTATGTCATCTGCACTTTGAATGAGTTATGCGGGCATCTAAGATTGAATGAAAAAATATCACAGCCAGTGGCTAATGTAGCCATTATAAAAGTCTAGGATGTTGTCACCAATTTTCTGGTACAAAATGCTCTATTGCTGGCAAGAAACAGTGTAAACTGAGTGATTCAGCTTGTTGGCTCATGAGCTGACTTCTTTGCCAGCTAATTTGGGTACTATTTTAAGCAAGCAATCACATATATAATCGGACCACATGCAAACAAGCCTAGAGAAATCATTCTCCAATCAGTGTCATTTTGAAAGGACAGAATATTTTTCCTATTTAATTGAGTTTAATTTTCTTTACATCTCAATTTAATTTCTTTTATTTTCTAACTAGAACATAAAACACCTTTAATTCTTCAGCTTAGTGTCACTATGGATAAAATAGTACCTTTAAAAGTATAGGAACATTTGATACAAAGCTTAGTGATAACAGAAGACAACTCTCAATAGAACTAAACAGATCTTTGATTAGGTCAATATAATTATAGCATGAGTGGAATATATTTCATGGAGGACATGAGAAGTGAGACAGGAACATCAAAGGAAGACATGGATGATAGAACATGACTTGATTTTCATCCTTACACAGAATACAGCTTGTGTTCATAGGTTTAAATTGGATGTATAACTTTTTTGTGTCTCCAAGCATCTTAGAAATTCAGCAAACTTATTGCATACCACTCCCTAAATCAAGTTTGGGACTGCACAATAAATGTCATTATTATTGGAAGTTTTCTTAATTATTTTTGGCATACACCCAAAGAAAAAAAACTACTCTCGTGGCATCTTTAATAATTCCCGTTTGAATAAAACACCAAAAAGCAGAAGTAATATAATCCAGAGTTTTGAGTAATCCCAGAGTAAGCATACTTGGACTTTCAGTAGTTATTGCAACACATGAAATATTCCATCTTTTCTTGGAATCTTCTTGAAACCGGCTCTGTCCTTGAGGTGTCAGATTAACACTCCACTCAGAAGACAAATTGTTCATGGGCATGCCGGACATATGAGAGCCATTAGACAGTGTGATCTACATTCTTGAAAAATGAAAAATTCTAGGCAACATTACATTTTATAAATGCAAGATGTTTATTATTACTGCACTAGCAATAAATGTTTAGAAACTGGAGAGGGTTCACAATGATTCTGACTAGGAACATATGAGGATGGAGCCATTGAATTCTGGCATGAAATAAAAGGTCTGGAAGCTATTATGCATTTAGCCCTCTATGAGTATTTAATTATATCAATAGGAGAACACAATTTCTGTTGCGTGCTTTGTGATGAATGTCTTCATTTATTCGTGTTACAATGAATGATAGATGAGTTCAAGCCAGATGTGGGAACTCATTTGCAATTTACTTAAACTATTTTAGTGAAATTTCATCTAAAGTTCACAGAACACCTCACTGAATGTCATGGGAATTAATCTGGTATATAAAATTTGATTTCTGCTTGAGGAGTGAGTTTGCTTTTGCCAGACTATACGCAGATAAGTGGTAATAAGCATCAAATGCCATGTGGTTAACTGCTTTGAAGACAGTAATACAGTCTTTAATGAGAAAAATGGATTTCAGCTTCAGAGTCTCTCATCGAACCTGTCATATGAAAGAAAGTAGTTGTTAAGCAGTTTAGTAGTTCTCAGCTTAGCTTAGCAGATGATTCTGCCAAAAGAACTTATTCCAGGTAGGGAAAAAAATGCTTGATTACAAATGAAATATCTCCAAGGGTCTTATCATTAAAGGTTTCTGAAAAGCATAATGACACAGAAATTGCCAGTCTATTTCTTGAATTTCAGTCCAATCGGTTTCTTAATAGCTTATATTTCCAGTGATAAAGTGAAAACATACTTCACATTGTTGGTGTGAAGGCATGTACACCACACTAGGAAGTAAAAATGTGACCAAAGAATGCATGGTTAAGAAGATATAAAGCATAAGGGTTAAATTGAGTCATTCAGACCTGCTGACAGTTTGACTTATTTTTTTAAACATATTGATAAAATCATTGAAGTTCAACCTGTTTATATATTTTGCTTGTCTTTATACAGCAGGTATGTCCGCCCTTTCATTTTTATTGTCTTAGACTGTTTATCTGTCCTTTCACTTGATCCACATCTTTCACTGTTGATTATGTTTTTAAAAGTGGTCACAAGTGAGAAGTTGACTCATTAATGCAGCTTTCTTACCTGATGTGCACGTGAAATTGGAGAACAGAGATCACCATAACTATCAAATTAAAGTTTGCATTCTCAAATGACTAATGTATTTGGTACTTTAGTGAAGTGAGTGCAGTTTCAACACCCAGGCTCCATCTGTGTTTCAAGGACTAATTCTAAGTACCTAAATTAGGAACATGCATCTCTCCAGTTATTACATATGTAGGTCAGACATTCAGATACTCAAATATTGCTCATAAAATCTGATGATGAAAACTTACAATATTCTTTGATTGCCACCGATGTATTTACATTTTTTTTCTGCTATCCCTTTTCCTTCTATGCAATTTCTAATGTAATTCTGCCTTATCCAGAAATCAAGGTGTCTTTAAACAACACACAGATCTGACAGAATCGACATATGATAAAATACATTGCCTTTCCTTTTTTTCTCAAGAATTTGATCATTTAAGAATGAGCAGGCTGACTTCAAGACAATCTTTCATCAATATGCAACCAAAATACATTGCTTTTTAAATAAATTATTACTGCCTAGCATCAGAAATTATGGTTTGTGCTGTGTGCATTGTTCCTTATGATAGTGATTATCCCAAACAGAGGTGTAGCGTGGTCTGTGTTACTATTTATGTCCACTGATTTTGCCAGATTGCTGTGTGGGAAATATTTTCTGCTGCTGAAGACTATATCTTGCATTTAATTCCTGGTCATGAATGTCAGGGTAACATTCTCATATAATCACAGAATCACAGAATGTTTTGGGTTGGAAGGGAACTTAAGATCATCTGGTTCTGAGTTCCCTGCTATGGGCGGGGACACCTTACATTAGATGAGGTTATTCAGACCCTCATCCAACCTGGCCTTGGACACTTCCAGGGATGGGGCTGCCACAGATCTCTGGACACCCTGTTCCAGTACCTTACTACCCTACTAGAATTTCTATCTAATATCTATCTAAACCTATTCTCTTTGAGCTTAAAGGAATTCCCCCTTGTTCTATGGGTACATAACACGCCAGCACATGCAAGTGGCTTCTAAAGGTCATAGTTCACTTGTGGTGAAAAGCTCTCACCGAAGTTCCTCAGGAAGCATGAAGCAGAGCACAGAGCATATCAGAGCAGCACAAGCCACTACAATACCTAGAAATGAAATACAGTGATATTTACCTTGCAATATAACAAAAGTGAGTCCCATTTCTGGAAACAATGCAGGATACATTTAGCTTCATAACAAAATCACTGCTCAGTTGAACAGAATCTGACCCTGCCACCACTTGCTGTGTCTCTGGTGAGATCAGCAATACCCCAACAGAGGTTTAGGGACAGTATGGAACTCCTCTCTGCAGCATTCTCAGCTAAGCATCCTGCTATGCTTTCATTTCCATGACCAGCACTGTGTTTGTGTGTTTTGTTATGAGACACACAAATAAAGATATTAGATTACTATCTCGAAATTCAGTTAAATCATAGCTGAATTGCAGATGACCAAGAGACATAAGACTCATAACAGCCATAGAACAAAAACAGCTGGAAATTGATCTGTAAAATCAGCTCAAATTAAAATTTTATGTGCTTCTAAAATACATGTTTACACCTGCAATTATGAAAATACCTCCAAGACATTGCATTTTCTAAAAAAAGGAAGCCTTCTAATTAGATGGATATTCATTACTGGATTTTGGGAAGTTGATTTCGTTATGCAATTTCACTTCTCCAAGGTCTACAAATTAACTGTACCACAGTAAAAATAGGGAATATTTCCTGAGATAAGCAACTATCAATAACCTTTTCTCTCACCAATTATTTAATCTATTTTACTTGCTGATGGATTGTACCTTCTAAATTATCTTCACCCATCTCTTTTCAGCTACCAATATCTACTACACTGTGCTGTCTTATGGGCTGCAGGTGACAATAAAAAAATTCCCTGACCTAATGGAAAAGGAAAACAGAAGTACAAGAACAGAAGATTAAAAAGGAAAAAAATAAAAATGTGTTTAAACTATGTATTTATGTAGCCAGTTATATTCTGAAAGCATCCATGCTTCCAGCTCATCCATGTGCCTTGTTTCTATTATAATCAGTCAATATGAAGCATGATTTTTATTATTTCTTTCCTTCCCTGTACCATAGCTATTTGTCCCAGAGATGGAACATTATTATGTTATGAATTCCATTACATTCTACATTTGTTAGCAGATATTTTAGCTGAAGTCTATGTAATTGGCACCATCCTGTATGGTCTGAATACCAATGAGATATGAAGAATTCCTTTTGTTTTAATTTCTAGTAGGCTGGGGAGACATGATATATTGCAAAACTTCATTGTACTTGATCACAGAACAAATGAACAAGCAAGTCTCTTAGCAGAATCATCTTTCAACACTATGAATTGCTTTTTTTTTTTTTTTTTGAGTGATATCAGCTGCAATTTATTTCTAACACAATTAATTTGTGGTTTTCTCTTCACTGTTAAGACAGAAAGAGATACTAAGCTTTCTTTGTTGTATAGTTCTCCTGGTAGAGTTAAACAATAAAGAGCTTTTTTTTTTAATTTATTATTATTCTGGCATAAAAAAAGAGAGATAATATCAGAGAAAATCCACAGCAAAGGTATCATTTTCAGTTCTTCTTAACATGTTTTTTTTTCTTTCCTTTAATTCTCTTGTGTTTCAGACCTGAAAAAAATGCTACTGCTAAATAAGTGATGAAGTTTATTAAAGTATTGTTCCTGTTTCTCTTGGACTCTTTACAGTTTTAAGTACATGATTCCCTACCATAATTTTTACCTGATCTTTCCTTAAACAGTGCTACATGTTGAGTGACAATCCATCAATCAAGTCTAAAACAACTTCACAAAGTCTTTTAACAGGGAGGACAATCTTTCCAGTCAGCATTGTCTCAAGAAACTTTAATTTTCATACACAGCTTTAATTGTAAAGCTATACTGCTGGAAGCAGACTTGGTTTATAGAAATGAAATCAGTTTTTTCGCACTTTTGTTTAAATTTTTGTCCATTACATCAGTCTTAAGACATATTAGATCTGTTGGTTTATGAAGGTAAAGCAAATTTCAAAGGGTTACATTATAGGGAGTGACATCAGTTACAATGGACTTCATTCAAAATAATGTAAAGAATAGGTCTGTCAGAAACCTATTCCCAAAGGGACCCATCTTGGCTTATAAAACAAAATCTAAAGACTGGTTGGTTTATGACAAGGGATTAACAAATTAAATGTGATGGAGAAGAGATGACAAAAAATATCTACTGCTTTAGAATTTCTCCTTACATTCTCACTCACAGTGCAGTTATATTTAGTCTTCTGTGCTGACATCTGATAATAACTAAATAGTGATGAAGATTCACATGCAGGCAGACCAGGTCTCATTGTTTGTCAGATGCTTCTGACAGAATTGAAGTATATAATAGCAAGAATTTGGCAACAGAGATTATGTAGAACAATGCTAAAACAAAAAATGGGAGAACAGGATTCTTGATGTTGCTTTGATCTGTTATTCTGCTGTTCTGTAACTCCAGTTCAGTGACAGTCACTGAGCTGGAGGTGGCAGATTGAGTTTTAATTCAATGAAAATGTAAAGCCTGCAGAGATCACAGTTGGAAATTATTCTTAATTACAGTTATCCAAAAGAAGACAGTGGTTTCTTCATATTAGTAATTTTCAACATTTTCCATGTTATAGTGCCATTTTCTATTTCCAGTTTGTATTGTAAATATATGCTTATTTTTCTTTCATGAATCACTGAGGTGTCCATTCCCCAAAAGACCAAAAATAAAGGGCAGAGATCAACTGGACTATTCTGTAGCTAGTGCAGGAGAAAGCTTTCCTGTTGGAAGAAGTAAATGCTGTAGAATGAAAAGAAAACTTGTACATCAATGAAACTGTAAATATTTCTACATTGTTATCTATTTAGAAGGAAAAGCACAAGAGTTTGTGTGTATGATTTATGGATAAATAATTAAAACAAGGACAGAAGATGATCTCATTCATTATCAAAAATTTGGCAACAGACTTTGGCATGTGGTATTTTATTCTCCTATCTATGTGTTCCATTTTCAGATAAGCACTTTCTTACTTCCTCCCATGCCGCTTCTTATGTTACTTATATAAAGATAGACAAGACTATGTAATTTTTGCCTTTTCAATTTCTCTCTTAAAACTCTGACTTCCATGCTTATTAAAACACTTCATTCTTACATTTTTTGTGTCTTCTGTATTTTTTTCAGCCTGTACCTTCTTTGTATCTTTTTCTATGACTCTCTTTACATCTGTGTGTTTTTAAAGCACCTAGGACACTGATATACCATCTCAGTTATATCTGTGAGATAACAGCATAAAGGTGAAAAGGAAAACACATTAAAAAAAAACCCATAAACAATAGAAGCATTTATAAGATTTTGCATAGTTTGAACAGGCAGCAAAGTGCAATTTGACAACAACATACAACATACATACGGTTTTCCTATTCCATGATACTGTGCTGCACTCTGGGTACACTGACACATGCATTATTTTAACAGAAAAATAGAAGTAAAAATTCAGTACAACTTTTAAGACTACATTTCTAAAAATAAAAGTCTATTATAGTCTGTATAGTCTGTTCTGATACTCTGTTCTTTAGCTCTCTAAGTATCCGTCAAAGCACCAAAGTATGGAGATTCTGGATTAAGGACTGTGAGCTTCAAAATTAACATATAATTAGCAGCAAATGCTCAGATGGGCTCTTTTTCCCACCTTGTCTCAGAATTATTTACTGAGGGAATGCTGTCCTGTTTTCCCAGGCTTAAGGGTTTGTGTGTAAATGATATATACACAATGAGCACTGACCTACAGCTCAAAGAATCACATCTAACGTAGAAAATTCTATATTTCCTCTAAAGTTGACTCAAAACTTGTACCAAGTCCCCTGGAGAATCAGCTCCATCTTTTCACAAGTAACACTGTTTCTTCATCAGAAATGCTACACAAGTAATGTATATCACTGAATGAAGAATAATAAACATTGATGCTAACCCAATAAATACTGCATTACTTTCTTAAAGTTGACTGATAGTGTATTATTAACAGCTTTATTACCAGGGCAAAGTTCCATGGGCAACAGCAGTGAAATGTCAAAGATACTCATAAAGAAATAACAATAAGCTTACATTTATAAAGCACTTTTCATCCCAAAGGAGGCAAGAGTACTTTCCAAAGTTGATAAAAAAGAAACATAACAACATCTGTTACTGACTAAAGCTGACTCTGAGAGGAGGACAAAAAACATTCTACGAATCTGAAATCTTTACTGACTGCAAATGAATTGCAAATAATTTTTTTTTAAAATAAAGATAAGTTTAAGAAAACTCTCCAATATTGAAACAAACCATGATAATCTTTGTTGAGCATTAGTCCAAAAGAATGCCATCTCATAATCACACCATGCACCTAAATTCTAAAGTTTTTAATGAAAATCATAATTCTCAGAAAAAGACCAGGTTAATCTATGACACAGATCCTACAAACAAGACTGGGTGCAGTCAGAGATACTGAAGTGTGGGAAACACCCAGGGAAACCTCAAATCACTTGAAGTCTAGGAGAAAAAAAAGGAAAAAAGGGAAAAAAAGAAAAAAAAAAAAGAGGAGAATAGGTGACTGTATGTCTGTAGGTTCAGAAGTCCGTGGGTACATGGCGGCCTTATTATTCCAATTATATGTGATATGGAGCTACATAATCAGCTCCCTTTTAGGCAACTGGGAGGTATGGCCTGAAAGTAATGAAAGCAACTATAAGAGTAAATTTTTTTTGAGCATTCTAGGCTAGAATGTAGTTGTAGGGATGTGACTATGTCTTTCTTCTCTGAATATTTCAATTTATTATAAAAGTTAATTTTTCTTTTCAATTTTTGTAGCTTTGGTGAAAACAACTGTTTTCCCTGTAAGGGTGCTGGGTAGGATTTCTTGGGAAAAATGCAGAGCACAGTCCTGACTATTAAAAAGGGGAGTCTCATGTAGTTCTGGAGAGGTGTTAAGAAGCCCCCTGGATGATGTTGATATGCAATAGCTACAGATTCCTAAATACAGTGATACTAAATGTATATGAGAATGCATATGTATATATGCTTAAGCATGCACACAGACGCATACCCACCCACCTCTACACATACATACATTTAAAATTCTATATGTGTAGTTAGTACTGCTTTTCACATTCATGTTGCTTTTCATACAAGGATTTTGGAGCACTTTGCAGACATTGGCTCATAATCTCACAACCTAGGGTAGGTAAGGGATATTCCTGAGTTAAATATTTATCTACTGACCTACTGGCAATTCTGGTGTTTCTGACAAAATTCTGTCAACCTCTATCATGCAGGTGAAAGCATAGAAAGGGAAACATGGAAACAAAAACCAGCCCTGCTTCATGCCTTTTTGTTGAAGCACGATCACACCAGCTGAGGCCACAAGTGGAAAAAGCATTTGAATGCCAGGCATATAAAAGTCCCACAAAGGCAAACATAATAATTAGTGTTGGATGGGAAAGCCAGCATGAGGCAAAGGGGTCAGTTTGATCTTCAGAGTTATCATTCAAGAGTGTGACACTGAGATTACACAATGTCATGCAGGTAATGCAAATGTTAAACAAATCACCCATCTTGAAATTCCTTGAACTCCTACTTTACAGCTTTAAGATCAGACATGGTTTTGATATTTGTAATGTTTTTCTTTGTTATATTCCCTAATGAATATAACAGTCTTTACTTTAGCAGGAAATCTGGACCGACCATTTGAGGCCTGTTTTCTTTATATCTTGTGGCTCACAGGTTTGCTTTTGGACACCTAATAAATCATTCACTTACATCTCAGAATGTGACAATACCTCCTCCTTCTAAGCTCAGTGTTAAATCAAGGACCACAAGATAAGTAAGAAAATTGTACTATTTCAATTTTTCTGATCTAAAAATACCTGTCTGCTGGATTTAGGGCTTTTTCATCAGGTGTTCTTCAATTCTTTAGGTTCAAATTTTACCTTTATATGTACTACAAGTGGCATTGCAATTAATAATTCCAGACCTTTCTTTCTATATGTCATGGGGATGTCATAGATTTCATCCCATGGCCCCCTACAAGTCAGAGAACTGTTGGAAGATTTTTGGACAGGAGGGAAACTCCTAACTACTGTCAAACCTTGTTATAACTAATTAGTGAAAGCACATTTGCTTTCATTTATTTGGACAGCAAGACAAAGATAGCTGGCCAAACACAAACTCTGTGCGGCATTTATTGCCATATGGATTACACAGAGGAACGTTATATCTAATGTGTTAAATTTCTCTAAGACATCTAACACCTGAAGCTATGATGTTCTTTCAGCTTGTGTGAGTAAGCAAAGTGAAGGATCTAGATCAACCTTGTTAATAGTATTTGTTCAATTCATAACTGTGTAAATATGTCATGACCTCACTGAAGACAAAGCAGTTTTTCTGTGTATTGATGTAATGAAAGCAGAGTGTGACCCAAAAAGCATACATGTGTCTTAAAAAGCTTTGGAAATTTAGCTCATAAATAAGTTACAGCAAACCAAACTGGCATTCCCTTCCTCAGTAAAATATTCATGTTTGACTTTCATGGAATTCCTCCCAGACTAAGGTAATAGAGGCTGTTCAGCTGATTTCCCCTCTCAATAATACATTCTGAGGGCCCTATACTCTCAGTCCTCAAGGGAAAAGAGTTGCTTGCATGGTATATTTGCTGGACTCAGGATTGTCTTCTGAAGGATTGGTGAACATTAAAAGCAGACTAAAATTCTTTTTAATCTTCCATGATTTCACCTGATCACATTGAAGGCAATCCTGAAGGTTTTGCACAATTTGTCTTTAAAACTCTCATTAAACTGAATAAATTCATGTGTATATCTTCACAAAGATGTACATTAAAAAGAAAGAGATGAAGCAGAATTCTGTCAGAAGGAAAATGTGTGTGTTCTTGTGTGCATGAAGACTTTGTACCTTTCATAGAATACTAAGGATAAACAATTTTTATATAATTTTTAGTTTATTTCTTTACATTTTCTGTTAGCTGACATTTCTTTCTTACCAAAATAATGAAGTCCAAAGGCTTTCATACTTGTGAGGGAAGGCAATTGTAGGGGAAACTCTATGTCCTACTGAGATGTTCCTGTTTGGCTCAACTCTATGAAGGAGGGCAGTTATTAATGGACTGCCAGTGAAACACGGATTTTACTGACATTTTCATTGATAAAATCATCACAAAGGAGTGCCTGCGGTCTGTCATTATCAATCAATCCAAAAAACCCTCACATACCAAAGAATAAACATCTGTCCTGTAGTCAAAGGAACATGAAGATGTAGGAAAAAAATGAGAGGAAAACAATGTAACCAAGGTAGACTTTGCCACTGTTAATGGCACGAAAAACACCTGACTGCCATTATTTTCATTAAATGCAGTTTTAATAGATTCCAAAGGAGTGGGTGAGGATTGAGGACACAGGATTACGTAGGATCAGAGAGTCTGGATACTAAAAGAACTACAACTCAGCAACTCTTAGGTACTACATATTAACTGAGACTAGCCAGAGGTGATTGGTCTAGTTCTGTTCCTACATTTATAATCTCTGGAATTTAATTTCTTTAGGAAGTGAAAGTGGGCTTATGAAAACTTGTATGTACATGAAAACTCACCTGCCAGACATGGCTTGTGTGACTTGTATCTCATGTTTGAATCTTTACCTTCACAGCAGATGGAGAATTTGTCCCTTTACTAGGAGCAGTTAAACTGGCTACGTAGATGTTGCACCTGCCTAACAAGTGCATCATGTGTTTAATTCCTTCCACGAGATGGAGCAGCGGAGCTTCATCTCTTTGACACTGTACCTCTACCCAAAGAAAATCCCATTTCCTGCGGGTCTGGGACATGATAATCACCTTGCATAGATAGTCCACTGTGACATGTATCTCACACCTAATCAACTGAACTAAAATTGCACGTTTTGAATGTCTCCAAACTGAGGAACCTTTCACATAGGCTAATAAATGTGGACAGGTGGTAAGAATGATACAATCTATGAACAGATTTGTTCTCATGAACAGAAAAACCCCCATGATTCTGGACAGCCAAAAGGAGCATGAAGTGTTCTTCTCAATTGGATGTGATGAAGTCAGGAAGGTCGGTGCCAGAGGAAGGAAGGGAAATGAGACACAAGACAGACTGATTCCTGCTCTGCCTCACAGCTTCCAGGTCAGTATTTAGATAAACCTTGATTAAGCTCCAGTTCAGGCCTGACAAAATACCTCTGAAGTCAACAAAGCTCAGACTAGATGTTGGGAAACAGCATCTAGTTAGAGGTATGGGGAACATAAACCCACCAAAACATCTTAAAATCTCTGGTGGGCAGGAGTTCTCTGGTGGTCCTGGTGTACTGCCTCACACAGAAAAAAACCGTACTGGTGTAACAGTAGCTGTGTGTTGATGGCAAGAAGAGACCTATCAAAGAAGTTCAGTTCTTCCTAAGTTAAAGAAGAGCCAGGAGATTTCATCTTAAATCTGTTTTCTCCAGAGCCAGCTGCAAAATCCACAAATTACTCACCTATTGGATGTTTGAGTGTATTGTACCACTTTTCAGCACCTACACTGATGTTATTTGCAGAAGTGAATCTCAATCAGGAAAACACAGAGGAAAAAAGAACAGATAGGGAACACAGGCTTACAGAAAAGAGTAAACTAGGAGTTAAAACAATCAGCTGTTTTAATTAAAGGTTGGATTAAAAAGGGGGTAGGGTGATCTGTATTTTGGGGTGACATTTCATATTTCATTATACTTATTACAGTTTGATTTCTTTTCACACATACACTGAAGTAAATAAACAGGCCCTTTAAATTTTTGTTTGGTTTCACGTCTTTGGTAAAGGTAACATAACACAGTAAAATCAGCCAAACCAACTAATGGTATGACAGGAAGGAGAGTGAATTTCTACCATGTCTCACCTCTGTCAGGAACTGGCAATTGAGTGACACACATGTGTTCTGTTCAGGGTTTCATATCAACTGTGTCTGTTAAAGTACACAGATACAGACATGAAGTTCACCATAAAGTACCTTCCACGTGAAAGTATTGATAAGGTGATCAAGTACAACAGTTCATGATCTAACAAAAAGAGACCTTCAAGTGTTTAACATGTAAATAATGAGGAGGGTTTTTGTTGTTTTTTTGTTTGTTTGTTTAAATTAGGAAACCTGGGAAGCCTCTTTCATGATCAATGGGGAAATTAAGAGCTTTTATTGAAGAAATAATAAATCCTTCTGGGTTTCCCAGGAGACCTCAGAGGAGATTCTGTGAGCGCTAATGTTCTGCAAGCAGAGCTGCTCTCTGAATGAAGTTACTTAAACAGAGAAATTATGTCCAAAAGTTGAGAGTTAGGCATACGGTATGTGTAAGGAAGGAGAAATTGGCAACTACCTAATCATGAAAGGGGAACAAATCAGCTCAGTAAGGGAAAGAGAAAGACAGACTACCATTGTGATTTGAATTCGGTACAAGATTAAAATACTTTGAGCATACTTTTCTTTCAGTACCTCACATATTTCATTTCCACCTTTGCTTTGGTTTTTTTTTGTAGCAGTATTATATGTTTTGGATCTTATAAGAAAATCATTCTAGTTGTACTTTTTTTTAATCTGATTGAATTAAGTATGAATTAAATGGCTGGATAAAAATAAAGTATTCATTCCTAATGCATAGATGTAAACATCTTTGAACTTGGGCACTGAAGCTCTAGCAACTGCACCATCTTCCAACACATCCCTCAGATTATCTAAGGAGCAATGGACTGCATCCTCTTCCTATCCTCCATTGCAACTGCCTTGACCAGATGTTGATATATGCCTATAAAATTCAAGACTAAAATATCTTTCAGTGACTAATAATGGTCAGGAAAAGTGTCTGGCATGAAATGAGACTTTAAGCTGCATAGCCTTTCTCTTGTTTTTGGGAGGCTTTTTGTTTGTTTGCTTGTTTAAATCTGATTACTACCATGATATCTGAGGGACACCTTGGACTACACTGCGATTTAGGAAAGAAAGTATACTGTTTTGGCATAAGACTCAGAGAAAAAAATTGTATTTATTTAAGATTTACCCTATATAGTGTATTTTCACCTTTTTGTTAGGTATTATTTTGTAAAAACACTGCAGTAGCTGAGCAGTGCTTTTGCCGAACAGAAATTAAAGTCCCTGTGCAGGAGTGTAATTTTAATGTTTGTCCTGGGAGTGAAAGTCCACCAAGAAAGCTACAGTTAATTTAGCAGAGCTCACAATATACACTCTTTTCTTAGCCATGGGGACATGACTTTAAACTGTCTGAAGGTCAAGCATACAGAGACTGCTACAGAATCCTTCCAGAACCTGAGCCACATCACACATCTGCCACTCCTCGCTTAGAACAATTCAGCACAGTTAGGAGCCTCCTTCTAAAAAGAAGCTGGAGATAAAGTAAACACAGCAAATGAATTACCCTTCTCCCTCTGGAGAGGTCACATTCGAGGTTCACTGCTGATGCAAGATGGTGAAGCTTGCACCAGTGCCCACCTGCTAGGGATTAAACAGAGAGCTACAGTCTCCAGTGCAATCAATGCCTGGTCTTTAATGGGATCTAAATTCATCACCGGAAGCTCTGACAAGCCCATAATCCATTCATTAATGTTTGTTAATATGTGCCCTGTGGAGCTGTCCTAACTTAAAAACAAAAGGCAAGGCATTCACATGTGTTATTTGGAATAGGATGGAACAGGGAACCCTTAGCGCCGTGGAGAGAGAAACGATTGCAAAAAGGGTTTTATTGCATGTCTCCCAGCAGGATGTTTAGAAAATAAAGATTCAACACATGGTGCAGCAATAAAGCAATTCCTTCTTGGCCAGATCCAGACAGTGCTGTGCAATAGTTCCCTTGACTTATTTCAAATGGATAAACATGTTTTCTTGTGTGCATCAAGCAGGTGTGCACAGGTTCAAAGAGGTTACAAAGAACAAGCTCTGATCCTCTGTACGTCTGGTCTGAGCAGAGCCAAGACATGAAGAAGGTCAACAGTCAGAAAGTGAAATGCAAAGACTGTACCTCTGTCTCCTTTCAGCCTTACGAGTCATGAAAATCGACCCAGCTCTGCTCAAGGTTCGCAGGTGTCTCATTCCACAAGAATGTTGAAGACACCTAAAAACCTTTCCCCAATATGTGTGGTCCCTATTATTGCTGGCAGTTTAGACTGTAGATTACAGACACAGCTGAATGTTAATTAAAAGCAATAAAATTATGTGAACATATAAAGGACCAGCCTAGGCACAGACATACAGGCAAAAATTGAGAAAAATGTCAGCTAACACCAGGAACCAACTGAAATCTACCTCAATTGTCTCTAGATTTGAGAAATTTATACACTTTTTTATCATATTTTAATACTATTGCCATGGTTTGATTATGGTTTAATTAAAATCAACATTTACTTGCATCAACAAGTGAAAAATAAACATATATTTTCCAGTAATTTGGTTTAATAAAATTATAAACAATTTGCATAAACAAACTCTTTGTCCATACAATGGGGACAGCTTTCCTGACATTACTTAAAGAAATCATGCAGAACTTTTTAAAATAAATTTCACTAATGCTATGAAAAAGGAAGTTCAATAAGGACTGCTACTGACCAATAATGAGTCTCACAACATTTGGAACACTTTTGCCGTGCTTGAATATCATCTCCCAGAATAAAATGTCACTTGTCATGACATTTTCCCTACACCTTAACAAAATTAGCCAGCAAACAATATTGACAGATATAGACTAAGAGATCCTTGGAAGCATTACAAAATTCCTTTTTCAGAAAACAAATTGAAAGGAATATTGCCAGTTGAAAATGTAATTATTCTTGTAGCTTCTTATCTTATAACAAAAATTAATTCCAGGATTTTACCTCCTACTTTGTAGAACTTAACCACTGTCTAAAACAATTCATGAAAAAAACACTTCTGAAAGCCTAAAAAATACGTTGATGGTGATCCATAATGTTTAACTTCTGTTTAGCTCAGAGACTACTTTTGCTTTATATCTGTTTTCCTTATGTCTAGTCTGGTTTCACCAATTTCTCAGGACCAAAAAATGCAAGGAAATGTTGATTGTGATTCTGAAGAAGGTCTAAAATAGAAATTACTGCATAAAACATTCCCCGGAGGTGATTCAGGAAATAAACAAATGGAATAGTATTCTGCCTATTTGTCAACACTGACTATTGAAGGAACCTAAAACAATTAATGCCCTACACTAGTTTTTCATATGTATTCCTAACTTCGTGCAGAATGCCTTTGGGAGGAGACACCTTGGAAGTGTCTCTGTAATGGCAGAGAAGAATCTGCTTTATTTTCACTGTGTTCACCTTGGCATTTGAACTCTTGGTAATAATGAGCAATACATTGCTTGCTTTTTCTACCCAAAGCAAAAAGTTCAGTAGATTACCACAGTGCTGCAGTTTGTACTGAAGCCCCTAACTAAACCTTAACAAGGTCAATTCTTGCTTTTCTTCCCCTCTTTTTGATGCCTCTGTATCAGATTAACTGGAAAGCTGTGATGTAGACATCTTTCCAGCACCTACTGTGGTGAAGACAGATGCAAAGAGACCATTTATATTCCTTGAAATTCCTTGTGCTTTTTGACTGGCTCTCTGTACCGTGGAGGACCAGCAGAC
Organism: Scytalopus superciliaris; assembly: GCA_013400415.1. Classification (NCBI taxonomy): domain Eukaryota; kingdom Metazoa; phylum Chordata; class Aves; order Passeriformes; family Rhinocryptidae; genus Scytalopus; species Scytalopus superciliaris. The sequence continues at coordinate 717,884 of VXBX01009069.1, forward strand.
CTGCTCTGAGATACTTCTGATATGTCAGGAAAATTTAAAAGATCCTTTTGTCTTTATATCTTCAGTGTTTTGTTTTGGTTTTTTGTTTTGTTTTTTTTTTCTTCTTAACCTTCTTTTATGTCTTATCTTCCAAACCTTACATTCCTTTATGTTAGTGCTATTTGTCCTGTTTTTCTACAGTCAAATATATTTGTTTTGAGAAATGTAATAATCCTGCATCCTCTCAACAAATTCCATGATGATTCTTTGGATTCTTATTTCCTGAATTTTCCCTTAAGTTACTTTTTTACAAATATTCTCTTTTTGAATTTTGGTATCATAAGCCTGATTCATTTTTTCATTGCCACTACAGAATAAATCAGATTTTATTCCAGTTATGTTCATAACTTTCAACCAACCAAACCAGCTTATAGTATCTATTTTATAAAATTCTGTCTCCTGTTTTAAATTTAAGTCCAGGCTACTTTTCTCCCTTACATTCAGAGTCCAAGGATCAATCAATCAATCGTCTATCACTCTACTGATGCCTTAAGATTCTTAAGATTTGTAGTATAGATTTTTAACAATATAGCTGTATAGTTTCTAACACTTCAAAATAGCAGTTAACAGTCATTAAACTCCTTTCTCATGTTCTATATCAAATTCTTGAAATTCCTGAAATTTTGTTTCAAAGAAAAAGGATTTTAGCAAGAGCATCTTGTGTGGGACACATGCATAGAAGGACATAATAAAATGTCATTGTAGTCAAATGAGAAGACCCAGAAACCTTGGAGAAGCTCCAAAGAAGGCATGTGATGTGAGTGTGATGATGGAGAAGTAAGAGGTCTTGAGACCTCTGACTTAGTTCCAGGGTGGTGTGCCAAGGCGCAGACCTTCTGGGGGTGGGCAATTCTTGAGTTGGATGCATCCATTAGATATGATAATCAATTAGTGTTATAAATTTGCAAGAGCCTTATACTGTAGTATGTGCTTATGTATTCATTACATCTAAAAGTGCTTTTAATTAGAAGCCTGCTCTCTCTGTTATCTAATATCTAGTATTGGCTGGAAAGTTCTTTTCTTCCATTTTAGGCATTACTCCTCATGTTCTCTTCTTACTTTGTAATTAATCAAAATGTCTTATGCTCATGAGTGATAAATTTGGAATACAAAGAAGACTCAGCTTCAGAAAAATCACAAAGTCTAAGAATTTAAGCCTTACTTCCTCCACTGTGAAACAGTACAGCAAGTGAGGTAATGTCTAGGGCAGGTATGGCCCAAATTTAAGGCTTTGATGACCAAGTCAATGAATGAAAAAGAAATCCTTGTAGATGTGGGTGATATGTTACAGTTGGGTACTGCAGATTCTATATTGTTTCTGCAGTCTTGACTCACTAGTATAATACAAATGGCTGAAACTGAAAAAAACATGCAGTTTAATTTTTCAAAATAGATAACAGCTTACAAGTCTATTTGAAGGGTAAGGTGAAAACTTAAGCACTAAATCAAGAGTAACACTTCTCTTCCTGAGCACTCTTGTGCAGCTGTATCATCTGAATCACCACTGTTGGAGAACCATGGAGGATCTCTTCACTCAGTGCAGAAATGGATGCACAATGACGGGAAGGAATGCATTCAAAGCGCTGATGTTCACACACTTTAATCTCTTTGTTCTTGGTTTCACGCATATGCTTGTTGAGTTTTACATCTTCTTTAGAAAAACAATCAGTAAACAGAGATTTCAAATGGTTTGTCCTAGGACACAGTGAGGGGTCATGGCAGAAAAGGAATACAGGTGATTGTTTTGACTACAGGTTTGCCCATTCTTTCTATTAAAAAGTAAAAAAGGAAGATTTCATTTAAAGCCACATATCTTTAAGCAGAATAAGTGATGGCATTTAATTACTCTGCAGTCTGTATTTACACCAGCATAAAATGTGTATAAGACCCTTAAAAACCTAATGCAGTAATTTCTTTGCTCTGCCTTTGCAATGTGTAGAAATGTGTAGAAATGTTAAGTGGCTAATAACAGATCCATAATTATTAAGGTTTACTGGAAAAGTTTTTGTTTTAACTTACAAAGTATGGTGTTAGTTAAAACTAATCTATTTAATCCTGCCCAAATATTTCTCACAAAATTTCTGTCTAATGCCAACAATTCTCAGAATAAAGTGTCTTGATAATAAGGTCTGGGAGGATATATTTGGTGCTATAAATATTTAGATATGGACATGATTTATTTCCCTGACATTCTTTGAAGTTGTTTGCCTTCCCTGAGTACCAATACATCAAGGGAAGAAAAGTATCAATGCATCAAAAGAAGAAAGTAGCTGAATGTCATTTTCCAAAACAAACTGTTAAAGGACGACCCTTATTAATAATAACCATAGAACTATTTTAATCTCCTCCAAGTACCATGACATAAAAAGACAATCAAATAAAAAGACTGAGCCAAAGCATTGTAATTTCTTTTAAGGCATACAGTTTCCTGAAGGGTTGGTTTAGGATGGAAGACAACACAATAATATTCAAAAATATAAACTAATAATAATAATAGATTGTCTCCTCAGATGGAAATATATGCTAAACTGCATTACTTATCTATAAGCAAGAAATAATTCTCTCCTGGAAGAATGGACAGATTAAAAAAAAAAAATTATGAAAATTATTTGGATATTTCACTGAAATCAGAATAATTATTTTTCTGAGGCACAATAACTACTTAAAAGTTTTCAATTTGTTTGCACTGCAGTCTGAACTCTGTCATTAGTCCAACAGGTGAACAGAGAATGAAAATTCCTCTGGTGCCCACATTTTATTTCTGTTCTAGTGATTTCATTGTACGACTTCAAAGAAAGTTGGTCTCACAACCCAGTTAATTTTCCAATACTCCTACCACTGATGCCAATTAGTGCTAATTGTGATAGGGCTTTTTAATGATATAAACACCTCTCTATTAAGAAATAGACTGAAACCATCAAAACATTGTATTGCTCAGTATACACATGGGAACAATTTTCAGTCACTAATGACTGGACTGGAGTGCTGGCTGAAGGTGAAAGGCTACATTTTCACATTACTAATATGAATTGTTTATTTCTTTGTCTGTAGGGATATCTGTGACCAGTGTCATCAGAGTATCTAAATCTGAAAATTTCAAAGTGAAATGTGTTAAATTATTTAGCTTGAGCATCTGAATAATATACTTGAGTATCCATTGAATAACATAAATCCTATTTTAAAGATGAGGAACTGAAATATGGTGCAAATAAATAACTTTGCTGAAGAGTGTGGAAGAGCCAGTAATGCTGTTTCCAAATGAAACACCAACCTCCAAACTGTCCATCCAAAACCTTGCTTGTAGGATTATTGTCCTAGTTTAGAGCAAGTAATTAAAACTGGTTAAAAATTCATAAGGGTATTTTTCAACCAAGATAAGAATGCTTTCCAAGAATACATCACTGTCAATGACAAAGGTTTGATATTGAAAGTGAATATGCTTAACTCAATTCCTTATTCTATATTGTTAAACACTGGTGTCAAAATAAATGTATCTTAAATTTACAGATACTCAAAGATAAAAGTCTGAATAATGCAAGAAAAATTCCACAGTTAAAATGATTTTTTTTTTCACTGCCATTTCGGTTAAAATTCTCTTATTTCATGGTGATTTAAGAATTTTTGTTCCAAATCACAATGTCTTTATTTTTCCAGAACTGAAAGTTTTGGCTGAAATCCTAGTAGCTCACATACTAAGGTAAAAGGACTCTTTTGGCAATGAAAACATGCTAGCAGAAATATGTTGAAAGGAAAGAAGACAAAATGTGAGTCAGTGTGTTTAACCTAATATCCAGTTTTACTGAAATTAATCGAAAGGAAATATGCATAAAATGTGTAAAATCTTGATGGAGCCTATTTCAGTGAGCTATTTCAGCCACCATCCTACTTCTTTTAACTGATTTTCTCTGCTGTGCATCACCACTACTGTTGACTTTGGAATGGCTGAAAGAAGCTGAAAGGAGCTGAGCTGCAAAACAAGAAGCAACAGTCTTCACTGTCACTAGCACTTCCTTGTAAGTTAAAGCCTAAACACTCTTTCCTCCTCCTACCCCACTATTTCCCCACTTTGAGACTACCATTTATCAACTTGAGTTAAGACTGTGAAGAATGGAATCAGGGAAGGAAGGAGAATAAATGAAGTAGCTCTCAACTTACCATGCTGAGCAACAGTTGGAAAGGCCAGGTGAACCTGTCTTCCAAAGCCTGTCTGGGGATGGTGTCCTGCTTGTCCTTCCCACAAATTCTGCTGTGATCTCCATCACAGAATCATATCCCTGAGTTTGAAGGGACTCACAAGGATTATTAACTGCAACTACAAATCTGATATGGTAGAAGTAGTGGTGGGATTAAAAACCCCCAAAATTAAAAGAATTCAGCAAATTCATTTTGTGAATGTCTACTGACAAGCTGTGAAATTTCAAATATGGGACAAGACTCAGCCCTCAAAAAATCTATTAACTGGGAAACTGAATGAAGGATCTGCATTAGATGAGATGGATTGTATCCTGGAGATACTCTTTTCCCAACTATGTAAAGAATCTAATTGGGTATCTTAGACAATATTCTGTCTGCAAAGACCTTATGTGATAAACCCCATTAGGTGATATGATCAAGATTACATAGAATGTTTTGAACAGGACTGGGAATATATTATCCAGATTTTGAGTCCTAAGCCAGAGCTCTAATTAGAAGATTGGCCTGCCCTCTGCCTGCTGCTTTCCTTCCATTAGTATCCATGACTGATGCACTGCACATTCCCACACGATTGAGACAGGAATGGATTCATAAAGTGCAATGCAGCCAATAAAGCTGCAATAGCTGAATACTGCTAAATCAGCAAAAATATTAGATTGAAGAACGTAGATTAAAAGGTTTTATAATTCTTGAAGATCAACCATGTCCAGCTGGGAGAAAGGACTTGATTGCCATTTAAAACTTATTATACACCTTTGTATTAAGGCCCTATAAGAAGAGAACATTCTGTCTTTAATACAGCAGCAGATAAGGTTACCCCAACAGGATTACAGGTATATTATGAGATTTATGTGTTACTCATTGCTGGATTATGTTTCAGAGAGCTTGAAGCATAAAAACAAGAAAGACAATTTCTTGAAGGCCGGCATTTAATTATAGATTTATCCAATAATCCATTATTGAACTGGCCCGTCAGATAGGCTCTTTCCAAAGGATTATACCTAACTATGCAATTTTTCATTGGATTTAGTTTTAAAGGCTGACCAAAGGTTTTGGAAATGAAGGCAGAACTAGAATACCGTCAACAAAATGCTCAGCTGTTACCATCAAAGTCTTTAGTAGGACATAAATCTCAGTCAGTTGGTTTGTTGATTATCCTTTGCTAAATACTTTATTTTCTGAGGGTTCCAACAAGAAATTACAACATTTTAACATGGAGAGAAATTTAACAACTGTCTCTAAATATCTCCAGAAAGGACTGAAATATTTACTTTATTTCTTTTAGGTAGCTCAATATCTATAACTCATGTTCCCTGGAAAACAAAGGGAAAGAATACAGAAGTTTGATTAGTCTTATAGCCTACCTGACATGAAAAGACAGTAAACTTTAGAAAATTAATTGACCATAGTATTGTTTATGTCAAGCTTATTGTTAATAAATGGGAAACAACGGAAACAATAAAAACCTCCTTGGTGGCATATAGTGCAGTAGCATGTCAAAAAAGCAAGAGTGGACAGAGAATTAATGAAGAGTACACCACCAACCTAACCACTTCATCTGCCTTGTTAAAACAACTTCCCAGTGTAGTCCTAAGGTAAATAACAGAACTCCAGCTGTTGCATAGTGGACAATTAAGTAAGAATCTGCCACTACATAAGCACAAATGAAATCCGTTTGTTTGAAGATATGAAAAGCTACAATCCAAATACAATATTTCTGAGAACATTGAAATGTCACTGTCTTTTGGCAGATTTCTAGGACAAGGATCCAGTTCTTTCCAGAAATTAAAAATTTGCATGCTTCTCTTCTAGTTTAACCAGCGACTTAGAGAGTTGCAGGAATATCTGGAATTCTCTGTCTTCTCTCCCTGCTGGGCTCCCTGACTATGAAACAAAGCAGATGGATGCAGCAGCATCACGCAACCTGGTCTATAGGAAGGTGCAGTAGAAATGTGGCTCAAGTGTGTCTCTCAGATGTAACATCTCTCAGGTGCACTCTTGGGCTAGGTGCATTCCACCCCTCCCAAGAGTCTATTCAACTCATACCTTAAAGTCAAGGCTCCCAAATGTGAACATGCCATCTTCAATGTGTTTGAATGACAGTGTTTGAAATGGAAATTGTATCAAAACCCAGTGGTGTTTCCTCCTATGACAGATAAAAACACAATTTGCCAAGGGGATGACACAGAACAAAGGAAAGCTCAAATAATGTGCTGTTTTGTAGGAAACTCTGCTTTTGACCTTAAGATAAGTTTGTCATTGGCAGAACAGGGTGAGTGCATGTGAATAGAGTGATAGCATCAGCAGAATAATATGTAAACTCTTTGGTCCTTCTGGGATCTTGAGTAATAAAAGCAAGAGTTTCATGCCCTAAGCCTTTTCATCATTAGGGAATGGTCCGTTTGCACTTGTACATTGTATGCACTCGTTTGTTTAGCCAAGGTTTGTTTGTTTTCTCCTCTGCTCCAGAGAGTTCACATCTGTAAGAATGTATGAGATTACAGTTTTCTGTTACACTAGGGAATTTCATTTGGTTTATCTTGCTGGGACAATAATAAAGCCTCATCTTGAGTACAGTAAAGATCTATTAATATTATTCAATGATAAAGTCATTCTTCCAAGTGTTGTGGCTCATTTTTTCATTTGGAAAGTTATATTCTATTGTCCAAAATTACCCTACAATGTTCATGAGCAAAAGGATTGTTTGTCCCTAAACTTTTTCTCTTTGCTATTGTAAAATTCCATTCTGAATATTGTTTACTCTTTATAGACACTCACTGGGACTAAAAGGTCTACAAGAACTTCTAAATTGTTAGATCCTGAGATGCAATGTAAGGGCACACATGTTTTCATTATAGTTTGTAGTGAATTCCAAGGATCTTAAGCAAATTCATAATCATAATTTGAAGTATACAAACCTGAAAAAATATTCAAGTCCAAATATAGGTTTCCTAGTATGTTGAAAAATGCTCGGGCAACAGTTTGTTTGATCGATATCTACTTCGAAAAAATAGATTTTGTGTTGATAAATCACAAAATTTTCATAGAGCACAAAGCCACTATTATACTTATTTTGACCCAGCCTCAAATACACAATTAATTGTGTCCAAAACACCACTAAATACAGACTCCTTCCCCTGGCTAACTACAGAGATACCCCTTTTTTTTTTTTTTTTCTTGTTTCAGCAAAACCAAGACTTGGAGCAGTCCCTACTCTTTTTCCTGTACATTTGTTTTACTGAAGGCAACACTGTCAGCTAATGATGTGAATGGTTACATGTGATAGGCTGAGTGCTGGTGTCAAAGCATGGAGCCTGACCTGGACTTGCAAAGGGAGGCTCATTACATGCACACTTAGATAGCCCTTCAATCTGCAGTATCACTTATCACAATTCATAGTTCAAACCAGAATAAGCAAATACCCCTCTACCAGTCTCACATGAGTCACTCTACATGGCTGAAGCATTAAACTGTGCAGTTTGGACAGCTCTGTTTTGAGTTTGTTCAGTATTTGTTTAACCTGTAATGCCAGAAACACTATAAATCCATCTTGTTCAATTTCACATGTCCCTTTTAATTTACTAAACCATCTAAAGGTCAATACAGGAACTCTCCTCCCTGAAAAGATTGCCCTTTCTTACACTGCACATCCAGGGTGGGAGAGGGGAGGAGATACGGGAAAAGCAAAAGCTATCAGGAAATACAGTTTGGAAGAATAGCCAAGACCAACACACCTGCTAAAGTATGTATTCCGGTTATTTTTCAGTAGCACACCCAGTGAAAATACCAAAAACATGTTTGACATCATCCTTTCAAGCTAGATGTTACAATAGCACTGCATCACAGGAAATGATAGTTAAGACAATTAAACCCAAACTGACAGGAAATTAGTTAAAAGTGGTATCTGAAAGACTATTATCTGCAATTATGCAGTTTCAGTAGGGGGATGAAGAATTCAAGCTGTCAGTTTGGTGGGAAAGTGTATTTACTTTGTAAGTAACAAAGCTTTCTATGGTCATCTCCATTTGGGAAGAATGGGACTAAACCCTCTGAATCCACACCAGACACTGAACATCAGCTCTTCATGGGAAAAAGAATCCAGTGGGAAGTTTCTGTGATGGTATCTGTTTCTCAGTAGAATATATATTGGGTGTAAAGGTTAAATAATAGCTGTGGTTCAAAATCCCTGAAACAAAGCTGGGCAATCTTTGCAGCAGGGCCTTCTGAAAGCCTCAGATGCCAGGACTTGTGTAAAACAAACCAAAAAGCTTCACATTTTTTCCCTGATAGCTATTGGCTACAAAGTTCGTATCTATTAGAGTAGAAGATAACAGCAATATCTATTATAAGTGGAAAATTATCTCTTTTTTATATTTTAAAAAGTATTTATTGGATCAGGGAAAAAATGATCAAGAATCAAATCTTCCCCATGACAAAATAATCCAACATTATTACCAATGGCAATTATAAAATCTTTTATAAATATGTTTTGTGTTAGAGTAACTAAGCAGAGAATGAATCCCTTGGATTCTGATATAAACAGTTCTTCAAAGTGTACACTACTAGGAAATTAGAAGACAACAGAAGGATTTGCCTAGAAGTTGTTTGTTCTCAGAACAGCTTTTAGGGACAGACAGAAGCCTCATACATGGCAGAGTAACATTTTATTTTGTTAAAAATTACCTTTTCATAGTATTTAGAGATTTGTTCCAGATTATTTTGCAATAAATCTAGGAATTCCAGTTTGGAAACAAAAGTAATCTTCAGATGAGATGAAGTATACATGCTCATTGCCAAAACTAGATTACAGGAATGCTGCTTTAGGACTAGCTCATTTTTCACAAGATATTAATATAAAAATGCTTACTGTGCTACATATTACTGTCTTTGTTTCAAAATAATTAACTGCTCTAGAGTTTTGGCTCTGTACACCTTTCTGATAATGAACTTTTCATAAATCAAAATCTTTTCTGTCGATCAACTCAAGTGAAAGAGAAATAAAAAAGATCACAGAAATCCTTTGCTTGGTGTGGCTACTCTAGGAGACTAAAAGAATGGTGCTTTGCAATCCTAAATTTTTTCATAGTCTACTGTAGACCACAATACTCACAGAACTTCATATCTGCTTTTTAAAAGGAATTGGAGGAAGCTGACTGTATCCTGTGCTGCCTCACAAGAAGGGTGAGAAGAGATCAAGGGAGGTGACTCTGCCCATCTACTCTGCTCCTGTGAGACCCTACCCCACCCAGTCCTCAGCACAGGAAGGACATGCACCTGTTGAAGTGAGTCCAGAGGAGGACCATCACATTGATCAGGGGGATGGAGCATCTCAACCTTTGAGGAAAGGTTGAGAGAGTTGGTATTGTTCAGCCTGGAGAAGAGAATGCTCTGGGGAGGACTTATTTATTGCAAGAAAGATGGGGACAGACTTTTTAGCAGGTCCTTTGGTGACAGGACAAGGGGTGATGGTTTTAAACAAAAGGAGGATCGATTTAGATAAGTTACAGGATGGATTTTTTTTTTTACAATCAGATGGTGAAACACTGAAACAGGTTGTCCAGAGAGGGTAGATGCCCCATTCCTGGCAACATTCAAGGTCACGCTGGCCTGGGATCTGAGCAAACTGATTGCATTTAAGATAAGATACTCATTGCAGGAGGGTTGTACTAGATGCCCTCTACAGATCCCTTCCAGGAAAAAATATTCTATGGTTCTATGAAGAGTGGAAAACCTGAATCAGCTTTGAAACACTGGAAACTGGAAAAATTCACTCTTCTGTCTGCTTTTAGCAGCCCTTCCACCATTTATTTACTCAGTTTTTATCAGAGGTCAAATTATCCTTAATCCTCTGGTTTTAGACAAGTGTCCTTTCACTGTCAGTCTCAATTTATCATGTGTAGAATAATGGCTAATAGATTTGGCTTTCATATCTATTTAAATTTATTTTCTAGGGGAGAGAATCCATGGTTTTTTAAGCATAAAAAGTGAAAGGTCTCCAACTGGAAACTGTTCCAATAACAGAAATAAAAAGTAGCAGTAGCTACATGAATGCTATTTTAAGATAAATTATTTTTTAAAGAACTAGGAATATACTTATCTGGGTATTCAACATGTTCTTTTGCCTAATATAGATTTTTTGAAATGCATAGAATTATAGGTAAAATTAAAAGATACAGATCATACTAAGCATTAAATGTAAAACACCAAAGCGCTCTCCTCCAGTATTCAGGCAAATATATTTGCAAAAGAAGAAAACAAATTGTATTGCAGTGTGTAGGTGCATGCTTGAGCCTAAGTAGTTTTCCTCTCATTCATCCCTGTTAAAAAAGGAATGATTCTTTGGACTCCTAAAGAGGAGCCTGTCCCTCAGAAAATATCTTCCTTACCAACTTCTTTAAACATGCTGCCTGAAAATTTGACGAGTACATCACTTGTTAAGATGTTTGCATGAGTGATCCACAAGGGAGGAGAGTTAAGTATGGATGTAAGTAGCTATTAGGCTGCATAGACTTCCCCAGAGTTTCTTTTATAAAATCCTTTGCTGTGATCAGAAGTTGAATTTAGCTCCAGTAAAACCGGGAATATCCTGTTTTTTCCATCCCACTATTTGACTCACAGAAATCAGTTCAAGTTATCACTAGCCAGACATAGCTGTATGGCACAGGGCATAAGAGGGTAAGTGTTTGGAGGGTAGGGGGCTAGGTTGTGAAGTTTCAATGTTTCCAAAGCCATCTTAGGTAATACTGTGTAAAATGGGGGTAAAAAGTAAAGTTGGCTCTGGTTAACAAAAGCGACTAAAGCATTGAACTGATCTTGGCATCATTCTAACAATTTCTATTTTGTTTGACTGTGAAAAGTCCCAAAGTCAAAATAAACCTGAAGCGAATCTAAGTAGACCTCCAAAATTTGGTCTACCTCTGTAGGAATGAGACTGCTGCTTTTTATCGATATTATGTCCAATGGCCCTGCTATGTGAGGCAAAATCCATTGGTGTAGAAAAAATATCCCCCAACATACAGTAATTATAACTTTAGTCTAGGAAAAAGAATCCAAAGCTGAAGAACAAAAGCATTTTCATCCACTCAAAAAGGAACAGAACAAGCCAAGGGAAACGTGGATACTGTGACTGTATTGTCAAAAAAAAACTGCCCTGCAGGACTGACTACAGTATGGAAAGCCAAAGGAGAAGGCTACAGCACAAATGAGCCCTCAGAGGTGCTTAAATTGAAGCTGGAGTTACTGTTTCCTCTGAAAATATCCCTGGAACTGAACTGAATGGTAGGGGCATAAAGTCATTGTAGTCTTTGCACTTCCAGACCTGGAAACTCTGTGTTGTTTAGCATCACAGCTTAAAATCTCACCCAGGTGTATTAGAGTGAGGGAATGTAGGGAGAGGAGAAACTAGAGAGGAAATTTGTACATGCAATTGGACCAGCAGTGACTGATGAGGTGGCTACATCTAAAGGCAAATGACTATTTGTTAATGCAGCTTTGAAGTTGAAAATTTCTGCAAGACCTCCACTCAACTACTTAACCCTTCATATAAATAAATAAATAAAGCTTCTAAAAACTGCCTTTCAGTTTTCAGGCCAAAAATAGCACATAAATGCTGTCGAGTGGGTTTGATTTTAATGCTCTCAATTAAAGTAGTTGTAAAAATACATTTACATATGTTCAGTAATTAATGCCATAAAGGCACACAGACAATGGTGGGACTGTAATTATATCTCCCCCAGTCTGTCTGTGTAAGTATTTTTTACCATATGACCTCTTTTATATTTTTCTCAACAATCAAAAATTTTGCTTTTAATAGTTCCAATTACAACTTATTATGCCAAGATTTTCCAATAGTTGAAATAATTATTCAGTAAATGGATTTTTTTTTTTTTTTGAAAGTATGGTACATATGAAACAAATTATACGAGCTATTGCCTTCTGTTTCTGCACTGGTTGGTTAGAATGATTGAAGTAGATCATCATTTCACTTTATTTCCTTATTTTCTACTCCATGTTGCCCATGGTATTGGGTGGTTCACTTAAAATGTCATTTTTAGTAACTAGAATTACCTCAGAAGGACAGATTAGAAAGGGCTATAGAAAGAAGCACACAAGAATCTAACACAAAGCTTTCTAAGTGAAAAAAGTTTGTTTGATATTTGGAAGTTGTTTGATATTTGACATGTACGTTCAGTGTGGCCCACCTCGGACTTAAAATATTTTACAAAAGGGGAAACACTACTAAGAAATGCAATGTAATTATTACATTTCTATCACCTTGTATTACTAGATATTAATTATTTACTGTAATATATCTTACTTGAACACAGAGTTCATCACTTCCAAACTGTGGTCTTATAGATGGTCTTTAAGGACACACTTTCTGCTAGTGCCTAATCCCATTCCTCATCACTGGAGGGAACGGCTCCAACATGGGTTTTTGTCAGCCGAAACAGACATGTGGTATTAAACCTCTTTTCTTTGACTACAAGGTTTTATTACAATTCTGACTGGATTTAGCTGAGATGGAAAGTAATCAAGCTACTGTAGTAAATTCAAAACTGTGCCTAGCATGGAAGTATTAATATTCATTATAGCACTGGAGAAACTCTTTTGCTTTATCCTTTAATTCATCCAATTGTTTTTTTGTGGGTTGTTTT
>VXBX01009069.1:730782-741852 GCA_013400415.1 Scytalopus superciliaris
TTCAATTTTTTTTTTTTTGGTTTTTTTTTTTTTTTTTTTTTTTTTTTTGGCTTGTGCTGGTGAGAATTTTCCTGGCTCTTTATGGATCATTTAAGAGGAAATGTTGAATTCTACTGGAGTCTGGAGCCAGAGTATTTTGGCTCTTGCTCTGGAACTGCCACAGCCTTAGCACGAGCCTATCTCCTTGGCATCCAGTATCTTCCGTGTGTTACTGCAGGCTGCGTCACTGCCCGCATTTCTCCGAGCCTGGTGTATGCCCCTGTATTGTGGCAACATTGCTAAGATTAACTGATTTGCGAATACAATCTGTCTAGAAAAATCAGGATACCACTGTTCCCAACATAAGCTCCTAACTGCCAAATGATTTTACATTTCAAGCTTAGTAGGAGCATTCTGTGCTTTACGGGAGAGGGGGAATTAAATGTACTGTAAAGAGTGGACTATTGCATTGTATGCATGATTGCTATCATAGTGCTGCTGTAGAAATACATTATGAGCACAGCAATGTTTTACATTACAGAGGATTTTCACTAAAATTTTGTGATAAAGGATGTTTAGATCACTTTGTTAAGGGATAATATTTAATCAATTTAGTTGGTGTCGTGGGTTTGACCTTGGCAAAATGCCAACCCCCCACCCCCCCCAAGACCCATGAGGTTCCAGTGAAAGGATGGAAGGAAAAAAAACGACACCTGAAACTGGAACAAACTATATACAGATATTTACAGGAAAGTTACAATACATATACATAAAAATATAAAAAGAACCAACAACAACTTTATCCAAAGTTAGCCTCCCAGCTGCCCACCTCAATAACACAGATTCCACCACCCAAAACCCACAGGAAACAAAACTAAACAGGTTCCCCTGAAAGAGCACCCAGCAAAGCAACATCAAACAAAAAGTATTTACTTCCCAGAGACCAGAACTGCTATGGACATCTCAGCAGGGAAGCAGCAAGGCCTACTGCTCTGGGAGCAGCAACAGGGAGTCCTCACTACCACACGGAGAGAGGGAGGGCAAGAGAGAGCGAGGATACCTCCCCCACTAGATTTATACTCGACTTGATGTCAGATGATATGAAATACCTCTTTGGTTTCTTATGTCAAGTGACACTTGCCCTTCCAAATCTAAGGAGAGCCTCATGGCCCAAAAAAGTGAGGCCTGCTAAACTTGGTTTCAGGCCTAACTGAACTAAGGCCTTAATCTAAGTTTGGGGGTTTATCCAACCCATCACAGTTGGACACAGGAGAAGAATAAAGATTACCAAATATCCAGTCTGTGTTTATTATGTTTCCACTTCAACAGTGGTTAAAACAGACTCCCAGAGTGTGTAAGATGATCTCTAATTTGGAGCTAACATGCCAACTCATAAGTACGTAGCATTACACCAACCCAGAAGGGTATTTTTACTGACAAAAAAAAACCAGAGCTCTGTTTTATAAAAGAATAGAAGAACTGTAACAAACCACGTCCCATGTCCCAAAGAAAATGCCGATTCCAGGGTAAGTATGTTATATTAGAACCAAAAATCATAGAATCATAGAATATGCTGAGTTGGAAGAGATCCCTCAGGATCATCAAGTCCAACTCCTGGTCCTGCACAGGACACCCCAAGAGTTACACCATGAGCCTGAGTGCATTGGCCAAATACTTATTGGACTCAGACAGGCTTGGTGCTGTGACCACTTCCCTGGGGAGCCTGTTCCTTTGCCCAACCACCCTCTGGGAGAAAAACCTTTTCCTGATATTCAACCTAAACTCAGACTGGCTCAGACTCATGACATTTCCTCATGTCCTGTCTCTGGTCACAAGAGAGAAGAGATCACTACCTGCCCCTCCATTTTCCCTCATGAGGGAGTTATGAGGAAATTATGAGGCAAGATCCAACTTGCCATCACCCGGGACCCCCAGATTTCTTTCTACAGTGCTGCTCTCCAGCTTCTCATTCCCCAGTTTATACACACAACCAGGGTTCCCCTGTCTCAGGTGCAGAATCTGATACTTTTCCTTGTTAAACTTTATAGAGCTGGTGATCACCCATCTCGCTAATTTATCAAGGTGTTTCTACAGGTCCTCTCTGCTCTTGAGGGAGTCATCAGTTCTTCCCAATTTAGTGTTGTCAGCAAAATTAATTAGTATTCCTTCAAGTCCTGTGTCCAAGTCATTAATGAAGATGTTGAAGAGAACTGGGATGAGGATGGAGACCTGTGGGACTCTCATACTGACCAGACGCCAGCCCGATGTTACCCCATTCACTGTAACTCTTTGTGCCCAACCTGTGAGCCAGTTGTTCACCCATCATGTAACATGGTTATCCAGCTGCATGCTGGATGTTTTGTCCAGAAGGATACTGTGAGACACAGTGTCAAATGCTTTGCTGAAGTCCAAAAGAGATTACATATACTGGCTTTCCTAGATCAACTAGATGGGTTACCCTGTCACAGAAGGAAATCAGCCTTCCACAAGCAGGACTTTCCCCTCATGAAGCAGAGCTGGCAGTCACCGATGACTGTGTTGTTCTCTGAGTGTTTTTCAGTACTTCCCAGGATAATATTTTCCATGATTTTGCTGGGCACCGAAGTGAGACTGGCAGGACTGTATTTTCCAGGATCCTCTTTTTTGCCCTTCTTGAAAATCCAGGTGACTTTATCCAGCTTCCAGTCAGCATAATTCTTGATACTTCTATCTACTCATTTTTCTTTTGTCATCTTTCCACGTACATTTGACTTTCCCTGAGGCCTTAAACATCTGGCAGGATTCATAAAAGCTTTAATGAGTCAGAAAAAGTCAGAAGACATTTGCAACTTGTAAAAGCATCCTCTTGATTTAAACTGATGGCATCTTTGTAGTCAATCTGCTAACTGGCTTGTATTCAACAATTGGCTGACTATTTCTTAAGATATTATTATTCCCCACTGTGGATCTTGTTATTTCAGCAATAACAGGAATGTGCCAGTGAGTGCCTAATATTAATTGCAAATGTGTATATATTACATAGATAAGTGCAACCAGTTTTTAACTGTCCCGTTGCACAGAGTAGACTAGATCTTCAGGTGATATAAAGTAGTGTAACTCTCCTGATTTCTATGAGGATCTTCCCTGAAGACTATGGCAACCATTCACAGAAATCACACTGATTTTAGTGGACTTAATCCGAATTCATGCCTCTTCAACTGATGAGAAGATGCTATGGATTTTCTCTGGAAGCTAAAATTAAGTTAAAAATTAATAACTTACACATTTTTGGGGACAAGAAACTGTTTATTACTTCTCTGCAAAATAAATGGCAATTTTTAAACCATTTTATGACCATAGAATATGATAGATTTTATAAGGAAATAAATACAGAACTAAAGACCTTAAATCAGAATGCCTGCAGCCTTTGCATCAGGGAGAAGAATTAGAATTGACTGGGTGCCCTGAAGTCTGGAATTTCTTCATATTTCAGTCCCTACAAATTCTTAACATTTTGGACACATTGTTGGAAACAGCTTCCCAATTTTTTATGTGATAGAAAAATAATCTCTTTCTATGATATATGTACCATTAAAACTTCAAGTACATGGTGCTACACTGAGGACAACCAACTGGTCTGGGATATTTAAACTGAGCATATACCCCTCTCCCAGGTGAACTAGGTTCACAATAGTAGTGGTGACATATTTTCTGTATTGAATTAGAATGAACTAGGAGAATGTTAGGTTGCAGAGTTAATGCTTATACACATATTAGTTTTAACACCTCCTTTATATGTGTAATTATCATATTTTTTTCATGTGTAGTTATAGTTAGTACTATAGTTAGTACTTACTAATGAAATATTTGCAGTGGATGACATTTCTATGTAGCTAACATTTCTGCATTTGTCTATCAGTTTCCTTCTCTGCAATTATTATGAAAAGTAGATTTTTTTTTTTTAATAGGGAATACCTTTGCAGATGCAAACATATTAAGTTTCCAAAAAATTCAGTGAGTCTGAAGATAATACGTTGAAGAATATATGGCCACTATATGAAGGATGTTTTAAAAAGATGCCAAAAGAAAGTGTTAAATGATAATAGACTATCAACATGTATAAAACAATAGAGAAGTATAAGATCTGCAGATTAGAACTCACAGCAATTGTGTCAAACCCACATGAAATCCACCAGTTATTTACACATGAAGAGAAGGAATACTCAAAGATGACTAAATGCAATCAAATTTACCTTGGCTTACATGTAAAATGATAATTTTAAATTTATTTTTTCTCCTGAGAATAGTTTTGTTAGATGTTAAAAGGTGAAGTCAAGTACTGAAAAATCCATGAAAGAAAGGAAATAGAATAGTATCCATAGTCCTGAATTCTGCAGGTCACTAATTTTTGCTGCATCTGTTTCTTAATCAATAATGGAAATCAGTAACTGAAACCACTATTTATCTGCATTTAAATAACCTTTTAGTAGCCTATTTTTTTACATTATTAGTTTTAACACATTTTTAAAGGTTGAATCACTGTGGTGGTTGTGGAAGAGGGAAGATGATGGTGAATTAGTTGTGCGCTCCTACAGCTTGGAGGCATGTGGAGTTGTAGTCTACTTTGAATCAAGGAGACTCTGAATTTATCAGAGAATCACAGAACCATTTAGGTTGGAAGATCTAGACACCTCTGGAGACCATCTAGTCTAATTCTTCTGTTTATTCTTCAGCTTTTTTATGAAGAGGCAAGTTCTGTACTTAAAAATCTTAACAGTGCTCCTTTTTTTTTTTCAGTAATTGGTGAGAGGCAGAATGGAACTGGAGGGAAAAACTGTGTAAGTAACTTGAATCTGAAGCACTGCTTGTTTGGAGAAAGTAGGGAAAAGGCACGTGTATAAGCTTTTACTGTGCATGGAAGTAACTTTGCTGTTTTACTTAGCAGTCCTCCTTAGAGAATAATTTGCTTATTTCTAAAGCACGTTTTTAAAACTTGTTTCTCAGATTTACATGTAGCTTTTTTCCCTCTCCAACAAAATTTAGTCAGTCCATGGACTGTATTTATCATCCAATATATGCACACTATATGTTAAATTAAGGCACAACTCTGCACCCAAATTTTGGAAACACTGGCCAGA
Source organism: Scytalopus superciliaris (assembly GCA_013400415.1). Classification (NCBI taxonomy): domain Eukaryota; kingdom Metazoa; phylum Chordata; class Aves; order Passeriformes; family Rhinocryptidae; genus Scytalopus; species Scytalopus superciliaris. Next base: position 735,879 of record VXBX01009069.1, read on the forward strand.
TGAAGCACATCCTGTCGCATGCAATTGCTTACTCATTTGGAGGAAACTGGAGCCTGTGAGCTTTGATTCGTAATTCCCATTTTGATACTTACAGAATTCTCTTTCCAGTCATACAGTGCACATTTTTCTGATTTAAAAAGATGATTTCAGAGGTAGGTCACTGTTTTCATGTCCCCTTTGCATGAGTTAAAAAGTTCAGCTGGGACCCAAATAGTCAAAGTCTTTAAGCATCTGAAGCAAGATGTTGAGAACTCTTAAATTACTACCCTATCAAGATAGATGAAATGGTAAACAGCACTCAAGCAATCAAAACTCTGATTTCATGCTTCCTTTTAAAGAATAAAAGGTCCCCAGAAAGCATTTCTGCATTCCTCTTCACTCAATTTCCCCTTGCAATTCAAAAGCAAATATGACTTGTTTGATATAACAAACTGAGGTGGAGGTGAACCAAAAGATCCACTCTTACATGGCAATCATAGACCTTACAACCATGAATTATGCAGTGAACTTAATCTGATCCTGTGCAAGGAGGGGACCTAAAGCATTGCAATGTTAATGTCACATTGTCTCTCCTGCTCCAGTATAGTAGAACTGACATAAAACAGCTTGGAACAAACTCCTATTAGACATTAACAATTTGCCATGCAGGTTAGATTCTTGTCAGATAAATGCAGAGTTAAAACATCCCATTTACTTGGTACCTTGTTTCCCAGAAAAGGAAGTTAGGAAAAAGCCACAGAAATCCAATCTGTGAAACATTAGGGGAGTCTGAAGAAATTCCTCTTTCCCCCAAGTGTGTTCTCCTGTTTTATATGTCTGAAAAGGGGATACATACATTTGTGGTTAAAGGGTTGAAGATATCTGCATGAATAACAGGGCTGGGGAACAAGGATACAAGGCACACTCATGTGTAGACCTGTGTGCATATACACGCATACACACACACACACACATGCATTTTCAACAATATTTAATGTATTTTAATGTTATGAAGACATTTCAATTAGTATTATGAAGTAGGACTGAGACACCAGCACTTACAGCTCTGCCCTTTACACATCCCTACAGAAATACTCTTCAGTTTTACCCACAGTGAAGATCCCCCTTCTGCCGTCTTAAGGAAGATTTTATTACTTCACTTCCCTTATCCCTCATTTCACACTTGCCCTAAAATCTGTTTTGCCTTTTTGTTGCAATAAGTTGGCAAAGTATTAATGCATGGGGCTTGCATGTCCATAATGCGATAGTAGTTCTGTTCATGCAAAGGGAAGGGATAATATTGGTTTATTCATGTATTCTTGCACTGAATACTCAACGGATGACTGTTTACAATTGTGGTATACAAGCAAGGAGAGGATAGGACAAAATATCCTTCTGAAAGGAGTAGGGATGGAGAGAGCCCCCTCACTGATAATAAGTGTATTGATTTGTGGGCAATCTGTTTAAAGTTTTATGATGTAGCCTTATGAAACAGAAGTATATGGATTTACATCAGGTTTTTGGGTCTGATCTCCAGGATCCAGGCCACTTTGTTTCTTGTTTCTTTTTATTTTCATTGGAAATTGAGTACTCTGAAAATCAAGCTTCTGATTCTTCAAATTATGTTATAAACTAGCCACCATAAGATGGAGTTTTTCTATAAGATATACCAAAATCAGTCTTTCTCTAGCAAAAATATGCTAAAAATATACTGCATACAATCCAAAGAAGAAGCTGGAATGTATGATGAAATTTATCTCCTTCAAATCAGATTGTCTTCTCATATTCTCTTATCCACATTTTGCCCTTTCTTCCTTCTACTCTGGCTTCTTGTCCTTATCACCTCTTAAATATGCTCTGTTTTCTTACTGCTGGGAGAAGTTAGCATATCATTCTGTCATTTCCCCAATGTTGATGTTATTTTCACTACAGGTGACATCACCAGCCATTGAAAGAAACCACAATACACACTTGCATGCTGGTGATACTTCTTAAAAAGTAGGTTGCCACCAAGCGTAAGTTGCCAGTTTAAGAAGGTTAAATTAGACTGAACTAATAGACTCTCCTGAACTACAGTTAATTTAATTTAACTCCATATAAAAATCTTTTAAGATTAGTCTACATTCAGTTATCTGAATTTTAAAAATACAACCACTTATTTTGTGTCAGTATAAAAAATTTACTTAATTAAATGGCATGACAAACTACTTCATAGCAGAATATGTAATTACAGAAATTAAGGAAAATGATGATATATTATTCTCTGTGGCAACACAGTAGCTGTTCTCTTTATGCTCTGAATCTGGTTACAGATTCCTACTGTCTACAAAGTATTGAATTACAAGAGTTTCAAGATCAGATCTAGTAAGAGAAAATGCACTGTTCACTGAATATTCAAGAATCTTGAATCAATCTCCACAACTGAAGATTCAGTTTCAAGATGTCAGGTTTATGTATACATGATAAATCAGGTTTATCATGTATACATATACTGGCAAGACTGGTGCATTTAATATCAGCAAACCCACTCAAAGATAAAAAAAGGCCAAAATCTAAACCAAACTTGCTTGCAGTTGTTAAATCATAATCCAAATGAGGTCCCATATTGGGTTAGTATATCTTCTTATCCAATCCTTATGTATAACTGTAAATTCTCAGTGTCCTTTAGATGACGGGATTTAGCTTATTCCTTTTAAGATATATTTTATATTTGTTATGCATCAGTTTTATATTCCATGTCATCTCTAAGTACTATTCTATTTCACCTACCAACAAATACAAATCTGGAACAGCTTTTGTTTCCCTTAACTGTCTAGACCATTGCTGAAGGAAAAGCTGACAAGAACAGTCAAGTTTCCATGTTCTGTGCTACCTTGAGCTAAATCTGATTTGGAAAATGGAATGTGAATAACCACGTATGACAAGTAGTCTACAAGTTAGCAGACATTTAGTGAAGAATATAAATGCGGAGCAATGCTCTTGTATAAACCAGAGATGTTGATGCCAGACCACTTTCTTTACCCTGAAACAGAAAGCAAATGTGTCATTATGCACGCCAAATAAATAAAGTTCATTTAAAGAGTTTCTCCTAACACTTCATCCAGTTGAGTACAAAGCTTCTGTAGCTTTTTTAGAAAATTAATTATCATGAGGAGCTTGATCAGTATACTGGGCAGAAGTTGATGCACAACTGAGATATCAATGTAATCTGGATATTATATTTAATGTAGTATATCAGAAAAAACATTCTAAAGGAACAACAAAGAAATTATGAAGAAATAACTCTTATAGGATCAATCCTCTACTAGTCTTTTATTTTCCCTTATAGGGTGTGTCCTTTCTCCAATGATTTTCCTTTAGTCCAAATTCAGGATCTTAATCTTTGAACAGCTGAGGAACTGAAGACTGTCTCAGTAAGCCCACTTTCAATAAACTTTGAGAGAAAGTGTACAAAGCAGGAAAAGACAAGAAGAAAAGGTAATAAAATGACTAATAAGAAGAAAGAGTTAATCACTAAGCTGTACGTTTATGCCATGGCACAAGATCAAAGGAGCTTAACATGCTTGACAAGTTTATCTATCTTGGTAGCATTCTCTCTAAACCAGCAGCAAATGATGGCGAAATACTTCTCTGCATTTTTAAAGAGAGTTCATCCTTTGGTCATTTTCAGACTTGTGTTTGCAGTTTGCTGTGGAGGCGAATGTTCCAATTACTGCTCTCCTATAGATATCACGGTCTGCACTTTTGCCACTGCTATCCATGCATGAACATTGCATGTTTGTGTGTGATCCATGTACCTCTACAAACAGCACATACACTATTTGCAGACATCACCTCTGACATGCTGACATGCCCTCAAAAGTGTCTCATTTGCAGTGGGCCAGGTACAAAGCCACTATGGGAAAGGATATTTGCACAGATTTTTTATGGCCAGTATGTGTATAGCAAAAGCACACTTTTAGGCCAATAAAAACATTTTCGGAATACCCTGAAATGTTTCTGTAAAGCTTCACCAAACACTATCAGTAACTGGGACAAACTGAATTTCAGGTAAAAATTATCAAGAGGTAAACTGCCTAAAATTCTGTTACAGGGCTTGTGATAAAGTGAACAACCAAACCAGAGAAGAAGAAAAGTGAAAAGAATAAACTACTGTCTTCCAAACAGCCAAACTTCAGAGACCTTCTGGTTCATAACAATGCATGTTCCTTACAAATTCAATGAAAATGANGATGGACATCTATGGACTAAGGGACAAGCAGGTAATTGCATTCTGACACACCATTAGATTTTCATCCTTTTTAGAACACAAAAGAAGAAAAAATAATATGACCACAAATTTGATTTTTCCTACATAACAGAAGTGGAAGGACATTATAACAGTCAAATGCAAAGAATACTAATTAATTCATATATTGCATACTGCTGTTTATTAGTGTACTCTTATTCTTTAATAGAATAGAGTTCGCCCTTCTACTAAATTTATCACAAAACTGTCTTAGAATTATGCTTATTATTTGAGTTCATTTACAACTGTATTTTTTGTCTATCCTTATAGCACAAACACAGTTTGAGTGCTGTAATCCTTTTATCACTCTTCTGGCAGGCCATATCTAGTTTATCGCCTCTGCCCAGACTTGGCAGCTGTGCCAGCTGCCTGTAATTTTAATGTGAGCTGTCAGAAATAAGGACCTTGACCATTCATTATTTTGTGAGGAGTCTTATTGTTGATCCATGAGAAGACCAAGTATTTGTGTGTTTAGCATCTCCAGGGAGCACACACAGACCACTTTCCCAGTGCAGCTGTATGTGAGGCAGCTCCAAACACATGCAATTCCAAATCACCTGCTCCATTTCTTTCTCCCATCAAGAATTCCGTATCCATTTGGTGCAACCTCTGGGATATGCAGTAAAAACAGCCCAGGGTTTCACATGGTACACGGATAGTACATATTGACATGCTTTAGGTTTTTCTTTCCCTCAGCTTAGAAGGCGTGTAGGTCTACAATTAGGTCTGTGTTGTTCCAAGGTGCAGACGTGTAATTGGTTTTGAGTGTGGCTTGTTTGAATTAGTAATGACTCTGGGAAGAGAGCTTTGGGGTCTGCTGAACCAACAGCTGCAACAAACTACTCAGCTCCATTACAAGCAAGAACATGAACTGTCAGACTGCACTAAAACTCAGTGAGGATACAGAGAACTATTTGTTCATACAACAGAACTGGTCTAGGCAATGAAGTCATAGACATAGTGAATATAAATGCTATTTTCCTTGTAGCATCCAAAAAAAAGTGATTTCCCACTAATTTCTAATGTTTCCATTTGTTTCCTTGCTTGTGTTATATAGCAAAATACTAGGAAAACCGGATTTATGATTATTGTCCATTTTTTCTTTTTTGCTAAATGAATTCCTTAACTGAGCTTTCAGTATTTTTATGCTTAATTATAACATTTATTTCTGGTGCAGAAGAGATAGAAATATTGTATTTATTGCAATAGCCCTTGGAAATCCTGTTTAGAAGTCTCCTATTTAACGTGTCATTAAAATGAACAAAAATAAACTGTAGTCTCTCTGAGAGCTCTAAATGGGGAGTCTGACACCAAGTAACAGGTGAGCAAATAGTCAAATGGAGGAAGGAAGTGGGAGGACAGAGAGCCATCAACACAGGTGTTGCTTCATAAATTCTAGTAGTAAGGAGACAGGACCATCTTCTGGCTTGTGTTTCAGAGGAACAATTAAAAAAAAAAAAAGTCTTCTCCAGGATGTTCATTGATAATGCTTTAGGATGAGCATTCTTTTCTTCAAGGCCTATAAGCTCCTGGTCTATTGCACAAGTGAAAACATTAATTTTCAGGCCATAAATTTTATGCATTGGTAGCTATATTCTGCTTAATTTTCTAGGGTTATCTGAGAAATTAATGTTAATTTTTATATATAAAATTATGATTTTCATATCTGGTTACATTTGGAACTAAAGTAATTAAAAAAAAAAAAAA
>VXBX01009069.1:741857-884125 GCA_013400415.1 Scytalopus superciliaris
AAAGATTGGAATGGGGCCGAATGAATTAGAATTCCAGTTTTCCCCAAAACAGCAAAAGGTTGGCACCTGAGTCACATATATGGAACACAGGGTGATTTTCATATCCCAGTCTGACAGGACACTCATTCTAGGTAAGTGATTTAAATACTGGACTATAGAATATAGATACAGGGTTCTTCTACGCCTGTTGAAGGAGTCCTCTTTTGCTTGATTTCATTTGCATTGCTGCTACATCAGCTTTTTCCAGTGAAACCACATTATCAAAATGTCACATCTATCTTCTAGTAATAATTAAAATCTTTTTTACCTACTGTTTTGGTTTATTAAGTGTGTATGTCTCATACACTGGATTTTTTTAATAGTCAAAACTTCTTGTAATACTATTGAGCAATGATTGACAAGCTCATTTGTTATGTTTCACTGAATAGTACTAGTTATTTGGATACTCAGCTTTAGAAATGCAAAAGAAAATCTTTATAGTCTCTAGCCTTCAAGAGATTAATTTATGTTGGATAGTTATGAGTCAAGAGAATCTACATGCTGTGTTTAATTTTATTTATAAAATTTATTCCAAACTTATTCAGACAAATTCCAAATGAAGAGCCTGTGAAAATATGACTGAATTAGAAAGCCGTGTTCTTCTGAGATCAGGAACTTTCCCTAGCTGTTGTTTTTAAAAGATGACAGTTTCTTGATTCATGTTCCTCTTATTTTTCTAATTGCATAGCGTGTACTCAATCATTCAGGTCTAAATAGTTAATCTTCACAATTAGTAAACTGAATAAAATGTTTACAGAGTCTCCTGCTTTGTAAGCAGAATGTTAATTTTGGCTGTGGTGCCCTCTGTGAGTAAAGAGATATATTTACAGGAACAGCATAGAAAATACAAACAGAAGTGGTAATTCAATTCTTTTTGAAACACTGGCATAAAATATGCTTTGTAAATGACTGTGTGAACATATTCCCATTTCTTCCAGTACTATTTGTTCCAGTCCTGTGCCACAGGCTTACAACAATGCTAACTGGCTGGCCTGATCAATAACTTCCATGGATTTCTGGACAGCGGCATCAATTATTGTGCTGCTCCCCAGTGAAAAACAACTGCTGATATAATGATTTATTAAGCAGCATGGCTGCTCTGGAAGAAGACAAAAGGCCTTATTCTTCTCTCATTTTCCCATACATGAAACCAGAAGAATTTCGCTGACTTCAAAGGAGCTACTCCTGCTTTACTGAAGAATGAGGCAGATCTGAATCAAGTCTGAGCCCTGTATGCTGACAGGTTAAAGGAAAGTGTATCCATTACAGTTAGTGTACAGAGCAGAGCAGATCTGACCACTCCTGAGCTCCTCGCTGGGGTAAGTTGTTTATGAAAGGAACAGAGATGTCAAAAAATGAGCAGATGAGAATATCAATAATATTTCTTCATTAATCATCTAGGAGTTCAGTCCTTAACAACAGGCACTATTGTCATCCTTAAAATCCACCACGAACAACTAAACTGGAATACCCTTGAGGAAACAGTAACTTAATCAGGAGCAATGAGTGCCTATGAGGCAGGCGTTTCCTTTTGCTTCTGTTTTAAAATTGTGACAAATGATTTATGCAAATCAAAATGGCAAAACTAAAACTGACAGGTGAGAAAGGAGTTTTAATTTAAGAGTTCAAAACTCTCTAGGTTTTTCATTTAGACTAATGGCAAAGCTGGGAATAGGAACTCCCTAAGTCTGGTCCAGCACTTTTTTCACTTAGTAGTACAGTCTCTCTCACAATGCACTTAATTCAGCTCCAAAAAGGGAGGATAAATTACAGTCTTATCTCAAAAGCAGCAACAGAAAGGCAATTAAGATTAGAATTTCAGTTTCCACATTTTAACAGGCTCAAACAAAATTGAACTGATCTGAGTTAATGAAAAATGTAGTTCACTGGGAAAGGAGGGATAAAATACTTTGAAGTTTTGGATCAGACTTATTTTCCCTGCTTTGGTTTCTTAAATAATATTCATCAATGAATGCTAAAGTAATTTGACTTCCAAATAAGATCCATTTGTAAAATTACACATTGATGGTTAATTTTTATATGTGTTGTCCTTTTATGTAATTAGTAGCTACCACCACTGTCAAAGCTGGAAGGAAGAAACAGAAACCGCACTTAAGGGTCAAAACTATTTCAGAGCTCTGCATACAATTTTTGCCTTTGGTTGAAGTATACTCACAGGAGGAGGTACACAAACTGATAAAAATTTGACTGCCTAGAGCATGTATGCATTATGCCTGTTTCTGTATGCCATAAAATCTCAATTTTCTTTAGTGTCCTACTTTTGCACTATCATTTAATTTAATTTATTAATAACTAATATGGCTCTAACTTTAAAATTTGTTTTTAAAACTTTCATTTGGATTGAAAATTTTTCATGTCTTAATAGAAATATTTTTTTGTACTTCAGTGCTATGGAGGATGAACAATTACAGAATATATGCAATGTAAATTCAATAACCAAGTGTGATCATGACAGGGTTTGTGTGATCCCTGGCATTTGAAGGCACTTCTGTACTTCACTGGACAGGTATCCTTTTAACATCCTTTTACAAAGTTTGAATTTATTTGGTTTCTCCAAGGCTTCACTAATTCTTTTTGAAAAACTGCAGCACTATCTAATGTAATCAAACTACTGTTAATAACAGTAATCATGACACTGGTAAAAATGTGGAAAGTAGGGATAAAATAGTAGTTTTTAACTAAAACTACCTTGAAAAGTAGTTTTATTGAACATTTAGAGGGGGGAAAATTCACCAAATGACACTTATACCAACTATGTTCAAGATAGATGGTTAAAAGCAAACACTTGGAAGAGGGGTTGTGGAGAATAAAGTTTTCAGTCATGGCAACATTCACAGATCCACAGAAAAGCAGCTGGATATTCTAACAGCTTGTTGATGGAAAACTGAATTTTACTACAAAATACCCAGGGACTAAGAAATCGGTCAGTCCATATGTAGTGAGAATGTCTTTTTTAAGATCTAGGGTAAACTGGGTTAAAAGGAAATGGGTCAGATAAACTGATTTACCAGAGACTTTAAATACTGTGGGATAAAGTACATGTATGTACATGTTTTATCCAATATATACCTTAATGTTTTAAAACAGTGTTTATACAGTCTCTGGGGTTGGGCTTTAGGAATCACACACTTTGGAATACTGAAAGAAAATAGTATTCAATTTTGCTAGGATTGCATTATTTTATAAAAATAGGCAAGAGAAGTAGACAGTCATCTGGGCATAGATTAAATTTCATTTTTATGAATATAGTTGGTACTGACAATCAAATGGCAAAGGCATTTACACATGAATGTTGCAGCCCCATATCTCATTAGAGGAAGAAATATAAAACTATATAGTATATGCTGTGCAAGCACAAAAACTCATCTCTCTGATTTGAACCATATCTAAACTCTGTCTCACATGTTCCAAATACATATGTTGACCCATGACTCATTGACATTCTTTTATTTTTGTTTTCAAAACTAGATAAATAAATATTGTTTCATTAATCAAGGATAATCTATTAAATATGGAAAGCAGTTATGACTGTTCACTACTCTTAGACTAATGTTTAAAGGCCTTTATGAAAAGCAGGCCTCCAACATGCTGGCCAGGGCACAAACACATCGTGGGATCTTGTTTCAAGGAGTAGATAATTTAAATTAAGAAGAAAGAAGTATGGTGAAAGAGTAAATGTCAGTTTAAGAGGACAGCTTCTGGTAGCTCTTCACATCTTGTGATATTTCATTGTTGGGTCTTAGCAACTTAAGAAAAGATTTGATATGGCTCAAATTCAAGGAAAATGCAAGTGCAAACTTCCAGTGACACGCAGGCCAAATTATTAAACTAAATGTACAAGCACACAGGTGGAAGTAGAAGCTAAAAGGCCAATGAGCACTCTGAACTTTCCCAGCACATCACAATTGCAAAACCAAATGTGTTGAAGACCGTGACTGTGCAAAAACATACACACACACACACAAAAACCCCAACCACAAAGCAAAAAAAAAACAAAAAACACCAAAAACCAGTGCACTTAAATGATCTTTAATTGGTGATCTGTAATTTTGCTTGGGTTCTAATGACAAACAGGTCAAGAGAACATTTCAGGTTTGATTTGAGCATAGAGAACCTTTGCTGACTCCTGCAATTAGCAGTGAAAGTATCGAGTAAAAGCTGTTAGACAAGAACTTTATAATGAAATTATTTCACTGAAATATTGCAGCAAATTGCAATTATTAGCATGTCTCCCTCTAGATTCAGGTCATTACTGGAGAATTCCACATGTTAATGAAAGAAAAGGTTATAATAACAATGTAACAATGACAAATATTCAAAGAATGATGATGAAGCAGTAAAACCCAACAGTTTTATGCCAGCAGTAGAGATAGTGGAAGAAACTAATATGTTATATCTTAGGTACCTAAAAATTAAATGCTGAATTGTGTGAGCTAGAGATCCAAGGCCCCTTTCACAGTCAGTGGAGATAAAAGATTGACTCTAAGGAGAGGCTCAACCAGTCCCAAGATAAATGTGTAGAAAAGTCCAGAGGAATCAAATTCTGTCTGTTGTGTATCTCTTCTTTGACTTTAATGGGACTGTAGGAGGATTAACTCAGATGTACACAAATTTATGCCTTAGAAAGCACTAGATAACACAGTGGTAGAGTTTTATAGCCTGTTTTTGTGTTATCTTTACCTACCTATTAAGTGTGCTTGCTGAATATATGTGAGAGGTGGTGTCTCTTCCTCTTCTTTAGGAAATGAAGATTGTATTGTTCCTCCATTTGGCCAAGGGAAAGGTCTGTAAGTCCATGAAGTCTGAGTGCTGATAACCACTATGGTGAAGCATGAAACATCAATATCATCTTTACCTACTATTACCCAGCCACATAAAGTCACAGCATCACATATGAAGTCAGAAATAACATTGCAAGAGGACCTGAACTTGTCTTGACCATTCACCCAAGACCAAACTATGTAGTTAAACCATAAAAAATTCATGTGGATGACTGTACCAAAACTGCTCTCTAATCTACATAGGCTATTCTCAGCAGCAATAAACCACAAGGATCTCACATACAAAAGTCAGACAAGATTAAACAGTTTAGCAGCAATAATCACCCCTCTAGGCACAGAACAAAAGTTGCTGTCTCACTGGCCTTTTGCAATTTGACTTTCTCTGGCAGGAATTATTTCTTATTTAACCCATATTAAGTATTCTGAAAATATAAATTATAACCCCATTACACACATGAGGTCCTCTTTTTTAGTGTTACCCATCTATGTTATTTCTTTATTTGATAAACAGTACTGAAGGTGTATTTTCAAAAGTAATCTTGGAGCTTTATTCATTTATGTCTTTTACTGTCATACTTGCACTGATTTGACTAGAATTCTTCCTGCCTTGTGCCTCAGTTTAAATGAGATCACAGTGAGTCTCACTGTTCTACAAAAAAGCAATGTTAAACACACAAGTCACTGGACTGAAAACAATTAATGACAAGACCTGTGTGGAAGAGGGATTTACAGTCTTTGTGATCAAAGATTTATACAGGCAGGAAGAACACAATCTCAGCTATGAAAGATAAATGCAAAATGTGGTTCAGGATCTTACATTGCATTTGGATTCTAACCTAAGAACGAACTTCTATCTCCAGCTCCAAAACTTCTATTTTTTCCATCAGTCACTTTCTGGAAAGTGTAGGACATGTCTCTTTTTTAATCCAGGGTTCTTTCTGAGGGTGTAAATGCTTCATTTCATTAAGGACATGTGCTGCTTATAACACAGAAAGGACCAATGCTGCACAGATATTGAGTGACACATTTCCCTCCTCCAGTTTCTCTTTAATAAAAAGTAAACCTCTGCCTTTTATTAAGTCCTTAAGAAATGAAATGAAAGCATAGGCTGGTAGATAAAATAAAATGGAGGAAATAGTCACTCAGAAACTGAGCCTGCACAGTACAGTTAGAAAATTAATTAAGTAAATAGCAATAGGGGGAAATGGGGTCCAACAGGGGTGTCTTCTCTTGTGCTGTGTGCTCAGGATGCTCCGTGGTACTTGAAGTCCCAACATCACAGACTGAACCATTTTTTTCCCAGCTGGCAAAGCTGTGGAATTAGCAGTCACAACCTATATGGAAGATAAATTCAGCAGAGCAGCTGCAGGAGTTGAAAACACTTTTGAACACTAGCTTGGTTTGTGTATTATATATTCCTCTCTCTGATCTTGTAGCTAAACTGGTTTTAGTAATCCCATAGTAGTACATGCAGAAAAGAAAGAGAGAATGGGAATGGGAATGGGAATGGGAAAGAGAAGAGGAGAGGAGAGGAGAGGAGAGGAGAGGAGAGAAGAGGAGAGGAGAGGAGAGGAGAGGAAAAGTAGAAAACAAAAAGGCCCAACACCTTTTGTTTGCTGCCACTACTGCCCTCTCATGTCCTTCTGTTTCCTTATAATCTTTTAGACTATACAATCTTTGAGAAAAAGACTTTCTATTATGTGTTTGAAAAATATTACTTTGGAGTTCTTAAGCACCAGGTGCATTGGACATAACAGTAAAAGCAGCTGTTTTTCAAAATCTCACTCTCAACGTATAAGGAAGAAAAAGTGTGAGGAGTGACAGTGGCAATGGATGAATATATAAGGATTGCAAAGAGAGAGAAAAAGAAAAAGGCATTGCTTGACTTAACAGCTTGTATCATTTGAGGCTCTAGGCTTTGAAGAATAGACTGTAGGAAAGGAGATGAATACACCATAGACGCTTTAATTCAATGCTGAGGACAAGAATTTAGGACTAATTTTTCTGCATCATATCTATTCAGTACTAGCAGGCTCAATTCCAAAGTGTGCAAGGGTAAGGTTAAGGTTCTGTCTTTCCTAACAAAAATTTCATTTACTTCCTTATCTGGAGTAACATTTCTCCTACACTCAGCACAACTGTTTCCACACACAATCTACATTTTCATGATTTGTTATTCAGAAAGGGAGAGTTTATAGCATTGCTTGTGTGACTTTAAATCTTATTCTGTGTCCTGTCACAACTCCTGAGCAAAGTGTTAAGCACTGGCACTATCACTAGGAAAAGATCAGAAGGTGTGATCTCATTTATATGAAGCTTAACAGCAATAGATGTGACTCTTGACACTTTTCTCTAGCAGTAAATTTTACTACAGCTGACAAGAGTACAGCTGTTTTGCAAAGGATAGGACTGCCGGTTTAAACAGTTAAATGCTGCTTAACTGCTTAGCTTTTAAACTGTATATGATACTTTCTTGCAGATATAAGCACAAAAGGGCATCTACTGTCCTGATGTTTGCAGAAATCAATGCTTTATAAGATATCTGTTGCCAAAGCATGCAAAAATCTCATGTGTCACTATGGAGAGGTAAGAATTCACAAGCTGTTTCTAGAGCAATAAAAGGTTTGGTTTATGTTCCATTCTCTCTAATAATGGCTGCTATTACTTCAAATCTCTGTTGGCAATAAAAAAGGGCACAAAATAATCTCCTTCAAATGTGCAAGTCCAATGCACTGATTTTTACATCAAATGTGCCTGCTTAGAAAAAACTGTGTCTATCATCCGGTGATGGCAAAATGTTGCAGGCAGACTGGATGTAGATCAGAACTGAGAGTAAGAAAATAATAGACTTGTAAAAGTCAGTATCTGCACATAGAAACTGCATTTTACTAAAAGCAGAAATATATAAAAAAAATATACCTATGAAACATTTTTGGTTAAACTGCAACTTTTTAAATCAAATTTGTAGCAGAATCTGCTACACCAACAGCGGAATATCAGAAAGAGGGAGGAACCTTTTTGAAACAGTCCACAGAATAACTGCCCACAAACAAGTTTTGTTTCAGAAAAGGGTAGGAACTTGAAGACATGTTTTCCCCTTTGTTGAGTGCATTTGCTGTGCAGAAAAAAAGAGAAACAGACATTTAAATAAATTGTAAGATATTTCTGTCAGTAGAATTAATTATTCTCAAGTTTTTATCTCATTCTATTCTTTCTGAGCTTCATTAAAAAGCAAAGATTAGCAAGAAAAAATATTTATATGTATGTGTGTGCGTGTGTGTGTGTGTGTCAACGCAAAATTTTGGTAACTAACCTGGGAAACTTTGATTTTGTATGTTTTTATGTCCAAAATTCAATCCCAACTGGAAGGGAATGGTAAGAAAGCTAGGCTCATGCTTTCAAATTCAGTATTTTGTAAAAATAATCTGGGACTACACACACTGAGTTTTATTCTCTCAATTACATATAGTGGTATATATATACTTATATATTACATTTATACATTAATTTTTAGAAAATTCAGTATAACCTTGGGAACTTATGATGTCTGCTTCATTTTGGGATTTATCACTTTATTAGCCAAAATTCAATATTATGATTGTTCTTAAATTGAAACATACTAACATCTTTTTCACTGATTGTATTTCAGCTTTATACCTCCTTGCTTTGTCTGCACTGATCAGGATTATTTTAAAATAGTCAAGGCTGATTCTTTCAGTCTAGGAATTTAATGTATGTCTAAATTACAATGAAGACTTGAACACTAAAACACACCTACAAGCTTGAACTTTACCAGTGGGTTCTCAGTTTAGGAATGTGTAAATGAAAAGGAGTTCTGACTAACCAGTGGGTACCTTAATAATAGGAAAGTAGAGAATATTTATCCCATGTGTTCCCTCCACTTGTTTTATGAAAAGGTATTTCTACCTGTGAATGTTTTCTAAAGGCAAAGGGATCCTCTATAGTTACTTGGGTCTGAGTTCCAGGTATATCCACCTGACTCCTATTTCTTTGCAATGAAACTTAGAGAACTTTATTTCTGAAGATTTTTTGCCCATAGCAGGCAAACCCTGTAGTAGAGTATATTACACATTCAGAAGAACATATTACATTATATTTGCACATCTGTCTTCTCTTTAAATAAATTATTTACTATCTTTGAATCAAATCACTGAAGCAGTAGTGATAAAAACCAGAGTTGGGTTTGTTACTCCTAGCAGGATATACCAGTCTGGCCTGTGGTGTTGCAAAGCTTTGCTCCAATCTCCAAAGTACATTAATGTTGATTTGGCATCAATGTATTCTGTTAAATTTCTTGTGCACATGAGGCATAGTCTTGTTCCTTATGTCACACTCACCTCACCTTTCAGCCCTGCCTTTAATGTTCAAGAATCATTTCCAGAGGACAAACAATATGTATGGTCTTTATTAAGCTCCATGCATCTTTATACAGAAATCATATAGCTTTGTTAATTATTACTTTACATGTTTATACACATTCAGCTTATAAAAAATCCTGTATACTTTCATATTCTTTGACTGGGTGGAATATTTGCATATTAGGCATGTCTTCTGAAAAGAGTTTTGGACATAAGACTGCGATCAGTACTGGCCATTAAGCCTATTGTGGTAATGCAATCAAAACCCATAAACAACTCTTTTCATTAATACATTATGATCATATGTTTTTCATTTAGCTAAAGAACTGTGTACAGTTAAACATACAGATGTTATCAATACATGTAGGACAAAGTCAGGCCTAAGATTCATGGCAACAATCACACTCAACCAATGGGGACAAACTGTACTAATTCACAACTTAAGACTGAGTTATTTTTTCTTTGAAATTACGATTGTGAAAGAATTTCAGTGACAATCTCAAATAGTTATGGATGTGGACCACTGTGTTTTCAACAAAGCATTCAAATTCTGTTGCAAAATAAAAACTTAATGAATGTTTTGCTTAAATCAGAAATAAAATTGTCAATATAAAGGTACTGTTAAGAGAAGTTTAATCAATATCATTATTAAAAAAACCCCCCACAAATAAACTAAAAATTCAGTGATGGATAACAGAACCAAATAAAAGGACTTTGTTAAGTGAATACAATGGATACCTGAGTTCTGGTCAATCAGTCCCCTGAATTTGAAATTCTGGCAGTATTTCTGTCTTTATTATAGCTACAACATTTTCATATAAACAGGAAAAACATCCAAATTCAAGTGAAAAACCCAACTAAATTGTATTTGTTGGGGAAATGCGAAGATTTCTTTATTAATCTCTTCATGATTTTATTTGAACTCAAATTAGTATAGATTAGCTTTCACATTATGATCTGTGCTGGTTGCTATTCTAATTCTTTTCCAAGAATGAAACAAAACCAAAACAGCATTTTTGTTCTTCTTGTGTGTCGTGTTTAAAATTAATTCATTAGCAGCTGTCAGCCCCCAAGGAAGAGTGTCAACACTGATGAAGACAACATCTAAAGGTTTCATCTTACTTTCATTTATCTCTTGTCCCCAGAAGGTATGAATCCATAAAAAAAAAAGAAGAAACTCCAAAGTAATGACTCCTTTTCTCTTTTGTTTAAAGGTGTTTAGAATGTAGCTGTTCAGGCATGAATGTTGGCTCCAAATGTCAGCGACACCTGTTTAGTTAAACAAAAAAGACCAAGGAGAGAAAGAGTTACAAGGCTGAACTTTACCATAGGTCTCTATGCTACTGTTCCCATGAAATATTACTTCCCAACAGAAATGCTGATCTGATTTATTACATCTGCAATAAAATGTGCACTTCTTAGTTACAGAATATTGTAGAAAAATGTTCTTTAAAAAAAAAAATCAACGCAAAATGAGGCAAAGCAGATATCTTAGGGGAAATGGTTGTTTATGCAAGATGGTTGAAATCATGAAATAGTTACCATGGCTATAGATTTCCACTACAACTTTCAGTCACTAGCATATGCACGTGATAAAGTTAGAACTGCTGAAAGGCTGGTACAAAGTCCCAGAATATATTCCTGGGATTTACCTATCAAGTTAGGTATTAAGCCTTTGAACACAGAAGTGGCTCAGACTTGGACACCTGGTCCATGGATAATCAGACAGATGCCTAAGTGTTCTAAACATAAATGGAGACAATTATATGCTTTTACAAGACATTTAATGCTTTTAGAACACATTACATTCTTTCCCCTTATGGAAAAGAGTAGCCTTACAGAAAATATGTAAAGCATATGTAGATAGGGAACTTGGAGAAGTTTTGGAAATCACTTTGTTACATTTAAGTATTTCCATTTTACATGACCTGAAATTCTACTCAAGTGAAGTTTAGACTCTGAAGCATCTCAATAAGGCTAAAACTTAGTATCAGATAATTACTTGTTCTTTTATAGTACTTCTATTGCTTTTAAATTAATATTTGGAGACAAGAATTTCCAATTCATTCAGAGTTATTGCTGATGTTCTTACAGAGATTTACATCATTAAACTACTGCTTCAACTTAATATACAGAATAGTTTCTGCTAACATCAGTGAAAAAAACTGATACACTGCCTATGTAAGAATTCATCAGTTAATGGAGCATTTTGACCTTACAGATAAACTCAAATGCTATACATTTAGTTAAAACCTATTTTGTTTTCAACACCTGTTTTAGCTATAAATTCAGGGTTTGACCTTATATACATATACTGTATAAAATAATGTATTTATTTTGTAAGTATATGTATAGCACTCCTTTTAAAAAGGTTTTGACTAAACGTGCTGATGTTAGACCTCTCCATTCAATTTTTAGTTCAGATGGGACTTAGTGTTCCCTCTGCTGGAGCTGACAAATTTGACAACCCAGTGCAGAGCATGAGGATGTAGCCTCTCCTCCTCCTCTGCTGAGGACGTTCGAGAGAAGCAGGAACACTTGAGTTCATGTGTTTTGGCTACAGAGCTTTTCAGACTCTTATTCATGGAAAATAGATAGAAGTTTTGTGAAATGAGGCATATATAACATCTTCTTGAAACTCAGTTGAGAAAAGAAGCTAGTTGAAAAATAAGGTAGAAATTGGCAATTACTGATTGAAATATTTTGTAGGTGTGTTGAACAAATATTTCTTTCTAAAAGGCCAACTTTCTTTTATATATTTTTTCTGCTTCAGTTTTCAGAATACTGAAAGTTAAAACTTTTTTAGGACTTCTAATTTAATGAGAAACCTTTAGATACAATGAAGACTGCTGCAGCAGTAAAGATACACTTGCAGGCTTAAGTGTCGCATTTTCTGCTAAAAATAGTAATCATAGTTTGTTTGCTGCCTGTGTAATAACACATCTTTGCTTTTGTTTCATTAGGTGTAATTTTAGAATGCAATTTTAAAATGCTACTGTTCTTTACTTCCAAACCTACGTAACTATGGTTATGAATATATTTCCATTGAAAGCACTTCCAGAACTCTTAGAGCTTCAAAAGATGGCATTTCTATAGATTATACTAATGCCATATGTATTGCCTTTGTTTGTCCTATTTGAAACTGAGTATGATATTAATAAAATAAAAGCAGAGATGGAAGAATTATTTGGGCTGTATGAAAGTGAAGGTCATTGAAAAAAGAAAAATTCTTTGAACTAACTTTATTTTATACAAGTAAGAATTTGCTATATAGTCATGTTTATATTCTGAATTATTCATGAAGTTTGAGAAGAAGCATTTATCAATCATAATCTAACTGGCCTCACTACATTGCTAATGTCACTCAGACTGTTGTGGAAGAAAGTATTACCCAATATGAATACAAATGAGAGAATGAGGCATCCTACATCCAGACAAAAATTCTTCAAGAAAAAAAAGGAACCCTTTACATAGATGGATGTTATTTAGCTGATTACTATGGGGGAAAAAAAAAAAAGTTTGCAAAAGGTTAGCAGCCAAGACATTCTTTGACATTGTAATTCTTCATGTGCTTAAACAATTGTGATCCCTGTAAATGATTAGTAAGAAATACAGACAAGTGTACCTTGTTATGTAAAAGAGACCTTCATTTGCCTGTTGCAATCCTACTTGTGCATCTGTATGTAGTTACAGAAATGGCACCTAACTTTGAATTTTGAGTCTCATGAGAAGCACTGGTTCTCCAAGGTGCGAAACAAAAATAAGGATGTCAAACATTTGTTGGCACAAACACACCCTTTCTTCTCTTTGTGCATCCAAACTATTCATTTTGCTAGTGGCATCTGGAGATGAGGAAAAAATGCATTTTGAAGCCGAAATTATAATATTATGGCTCCAGTTCTTCAGTAGTATGTAATTCTACCTACCCCCACCTCTTTTTTCCTGATTGCATACTTAAATTTAAATATGTCCAAGAAAAATCTTATCTTGCACTTTTATTAAGTTTAAGCTGATGCTATCTACATATCTGTTTGATATTCTTAAAGCAGTTTAATCTTGAAGGAGGAGACAGAAGAAAATGGGACTGTTTTTTCCCCTTCCTTTTGAGTTGTATTTATAATTTTTTGCCCCTTTATTTAGTTCTGCAAATGTAAATATCTCTTCCCTGTCTGTTAATTCAAAGATATCTCTGTCATCACAGTGGTCTCATTTTCAAGTAGATTTGGAAACTGTCCATTGTATTTTGCTGACAATGTTCTATGGTAAGTGTACCAGAAAAGACAGGCCTACAGTTACTGAAAAGATTAATCTTAATCTGTCTATAGATCTTTTTATTATTCAGTACTCTCTAGAGGAAAAGAAAGATTAAATAAATCTCCTTTCTAGATAAGGGTGTAAAACTTGCACAGAAAATTGCACATTTGCAATTCTTATGCCAAAACCTCCCTGTTCTTACCCTCGCCCAATTCTTTAAAGAGGATTATGTCTACCTTTGAAGTTGCATTTATAAGGGCGGAGTCCAAAACGGGTTAAAGTTAATGCTGCTCCAGCTTGAAGGATTTCTGTCTTTTTTATTACCTTCCCTAAGAAAATGTCCTGACATAACAGGCTTTCTTTCGGCATCATTAGCTCTTAACAGGTGGCCTGCATTCACCACATGTTTTAAAAGCATAACCTCTTTGCAGAGGTTGAGGATCACAAGGAAAGTGCAACAGAAGGCTACATTTAAAATGATGCTTATAAGTGAAATGTTACTCCAGGGAACATTTAGGGAAAGCCAACAGTCCTGGGCAGTGGTCATTAAGGTGCTGCTTTGGAAATGGAACATAAAATGCATGATCACACAGTTGATTATAAAGTACACACGAAAAGACTATCTTAAAAAAGCTGTACTACCTACAGCATTTTAACAAAATGATGTTGCCTCTGTACAGAATTTAAATATTTAATCTGATTTTTCTTGCTATCTTGCAGTACACCAAATGTTTTGGTAATACATTTGGTAAAAACTGGGGTTTTTTCTCTTTTTAATACATCTTACTTTGTAAGGTAGGCATAACCTTCCCTCTTGGCTCAGTATGTGTAAAAGATTACTCACTTAAAAGTTACCTGCTTATTGCACATACTTTGTTCTATTATTGCTTTTCATGTTTTCTCATGCTACATGTAGTTACTACTCATGAGCTAATATTAATACCAGTGCCTATGGCCTCGACAGGAATTGTTATTCGATGACATAATGGCTTCTATTTAAATTTCTATTTAAACTGACATCTCAACAACACGTTACATCTCTATTACACTGCAGTCCAAACAGTTCTCCACAGAGCAAGGCTCCTTTACACAGATCACCTGCTGATGTGAACAGAGGAGCTGCCTGCTTGTTTGGCCGTGACTGGTAGCTGTACACCACTGAGTACAACACGGTAATTGTTTCACAGAGTTGCTTAATGATGTACACAGAAATCTTAGCAAATTTCATTAAACTTGCACAAGTTATATGTGCCTCCAGGGGAAAGAGGGGGGAAGAATTAATTCCAATCCTCCTTCCCCCAGGAAATCTTAAAGAATTTTAGCTTTCCCAATAACAGCAGGGCCATAAGCAGTTTCAAGAGTTTTCCAGCTATTATCTGCAATCAGACAAAAGCCAGGATGACAAGCTTATTGAACAACAGCTTTTATTACAATTTACAAGGAAAGTCTGGATAGGATGATGAAGCTGGTTTCTACTTTATAGAAGAAATATGTAAGACTCTTTTATAATTGAGCATGCCCTCCCAGTGTAACTCAACTAATTGCTTTCTTTCAGTTACCAAAGAATAAAATTCATTTACTTTCTGACTTTCAACAGCTATGAAATATGTCTGTTTCACTGGGTGAGTACACCCTTGCATGGGTGTTTCAGAGACTTCCCGTGACACAGTGTGCTGGCATTACAGCATCAGGAATTGTGGGAGGGAATGCCTTTGAACTTCCTTCTCTCATTTGACCTGAACACCTGCATCCTGGATGGTATCTCTCCAAGTTCGTCATGACAGTTCAATAGGAAATGGTGATCATAACAGATTCACTGAAGTCCTGCACACCAAAAGGAAATAAGGGCAGGTCTCACATGAGCAATAGCTCTTTATGCTGTGCTCTTCAAAAAAGAATAATGCAATTCTGTGAGTGAAAGAACTTATATAATTGGTGTGACTTTAACACAAAGCAGTGTACCATCTCTGTTAGTTTTTTGTTGGGTTTTTTAGTTGTTTTTTGGTTTTTTTTAATGCTGGCAGTTTGCTCTAAGAGCACATCTATGTGTAACTATAGTTTTTATATTCATATATGTTATATATAACTGTATACTTTTTGAATTAAGGCGTATATAACTTTAAAGCTAAAGTCATTTATGCTTCATGTGGAACATGCCATTAACTGTAGAATTATTTATCATCTAGTAGGTCTGATTCCAGTTCCTTGCTTTTCTGAATTTGGAAAGCGTATGCAAGATTTCTAGGACTGATAAAAGAAAATTGCACAGGTAGTTAAACTATCCCAATGGGGCAGGAAGTGAGCATGAAGAGGTCAAGGAGAAAATACAGGACAGATGGATAATAGTTCTGACTTTCGCCCAAGGGGGCAAATATAAATTTGGATGTATGTGCTGAGTGAGCTGGAGAGACAGAACATTTGTCTAGCCTGGCAGTCTGAAACTTGCTAGTAAAGTAACCACATGTCTGGTCAGGGAAACTTCAAGGTGAATGACACAGTAAATGTCACCTGCCAAGATCTTCAATCATTTTCTGGAGGTTCAAAGTTCTTCCACAGTGGTTTGATACCGTCTTTGCTTTCAGGCAATAGGTTTTACTGAGATCATGGACTGTCTTTATATGTTATGTCTAATGCTTTTGAAAGACTGTGGGATACTTTTGATTCTTGAAGCAAAAATTCACTGTTCAAATGTTATAAAATGACCAAAACTTTAAAACAAGATAAAAACATTTTCAGGATGTTTTCTGATAAAGGACAGCAGACAAACCATAAGTACTTATTTCATGATAAATGAAGGAAGAAACATAAAATGCCCCTACTATTTCTGAGGATAGGTAACTTGCACTCTATCAACAGATTTTAACATTATCAAAGCGATTAACATTGGCAAAAGACTCCAAGGGAACTGATGTCCTTTTGAACTCATTATTTAAAAACTCACTTTTTTAAAAAGGATATATATTTTGCTTGAAGAAAATATGTTAATAAGGAACAGTTGTTTTTCATTTATTTTGCCCAAAAATTTCAGTTATATAGAGATAGAAATTACATAAATGCCTGAAGGTCCTCAGGTATAGAGCTCTGTTTTAATTTAATCTTTAGTCCAACTTTAGCTCACTTAGAAAAGTCTTTGCAGACCTTTGTGTGGTAATTACAACTCTTCAGAAGCATTACCATATGTCCAGGGCAGTCTAAGCACAGAAATATACAAGAGAGCAGTGGATGTAAATGTACAGTTAGATGATATGGCTGGATTAAACTTATGTCTTCTTGTTTTTAAGGGGGCAAGATTCTGTTTTCCCCATCTTTCCCATGTTTCTATGTAGAAATTATTCATATTTCTATTTTTTACAATGTATATGCACAGCACACATGAGGTTGAAACTTGCCTTAGTAACTTGTATTTTAGTGTTATGGTTGTTCCTTGCATTTAATGGATTTATGATAAAATGAGCCAGAAACATTTTCAAAGGTCCAGTCAAAGGATTACATGTCTTCAGTCCCATGCACATTCTGAGCAGAGATTAAAAAAGGGATGTTCATAACATGAGGTAACTCCCCCCCCCCCTCCCCCAATAGTAACCCTTAATGAGAAAGGGGTAACAATGAACTCACAAGTTTGCACTGACAAGTTGGTCTAAAGGAAGTTGACATATTACTCAGGTCTCAAGGAAGTTGAGATATTTCTGAGGAAATTGAGAAGTTACTGTGCTTGCTCATAGTCTGCAGGGTGTGCAGGGATCTCCCCTGGGTTACTCAGAATTCATGCAGAAGACTGGGCTGTTACACTGAATTAGGTACTGAGATACACCCTGATTGAAAACTGATTGGGATGTTCAGATCAAGGAAGACAAATATCTCAGATGTCTACATAGGATAGGGAGGATTTTTCTAAACTACTCCCATGAATAGTGTTTTCTTCAATTCCTTGTCAAGACTGTCTTCTGTGAAAGTCATTGAAAGCAATTTGCATATTAGAAATCACTTAAATTAAGAATTATTTTAGAAAAAGTCTGTAGCCATTGGGAAAGAAATAATTTTAAAAAATATTTTCTGCTTATCTTCTTACAGAGCTTAAATTCAGATTCCCTCAGGTATCTTCCTCCCCAGTTGATGGCATTCGAAACACCCAGTTCTGAAAGGCAAAAACCCAACTGAGAGGAAAAAAAAAAAAACAATCCCTGCATCCTGTTCTTTTTTCAGTTGACTTATAGGTTTATTTTTGACTTGTTAAACACTAAAATAAGGATAGAATTAGAAGATATTTACTAAAGAATTTTTTAAGAATTTATTTTTATATTCAAAGAAGATAAGGACAAATAATTCACACAATAAACATACTGAAACACAAAAGTTTTAAGCACTAATGCACAGCCAGGCCCTGAGCAGTGACGGCCACCCCCTGCCCAGCTCCCCATGGTCTGATTGTTCAGCATGGCATCATATGGTATGGAATGTCCTTCTGCTCAGTCTGGATCATCTGTCTTGGCTGTGTGCTCTTGTGCCCCTCAGCCTCCTCACTGGCAGTGCTAAAATATCAGTGTGGTATCTCATTAGTCTCCTAAATCCAAACCACATCACTGTTCCAGCTACTAGGAAGCAAATTAACTCTATCTCAGGCAAAACCAAGACACCCTGTTAACCTGTGATGAATCAAAGAAAGTCTCAGCAATTCAACTCATGTGCTTCTGGAGTTTACCTGTGACACTGTTCTGTGACCTCCCAATCCCTATCATTCTCTGTGGGTAAGCAAACCAGCAATCTCTAGTCAAGACATTTAGCTATGTTATCCATATGCTTCCTCTATCACTATTAATAAGAGTTTTGTGACTACCTTGCAGATATTATTTTTTTTATCTTTTGTTCCTTTCAGGCTGTGATTTCCAAGTACTTCTCAGCATCTTCTCAACTTCTTCTGAGCATCTCTGATATCAGAGATAAATAAGTACTTCTCAGAAATGCTCTTTATGACCTCTTCCATTCTCTATCTAGTTTTCTAAGATCTTGAACATTTTTTGCATAGATCAGTATATTTCATTAACACCACTTGTTTTATATCCCACAAATTTAAAAATTACCAAAAAAAAAAAAAAAAGCTCAGAATATATAGCCTTGAATAATAGAGTTGAAAAATTTACATAATTGAAATAGCCAGACTTTGCAAATATTCTCTAGAGAACACACACATTTTGTGATAAATTCAAATGTAGATAAGAACCATTATTAAAAAGCCTTCTGTGCTTAACAGACTATATCTACAGACTCTGTCACACTCTTACTGTATTACAGTAATTAAAATACTAATGGAACACTGATTAAACTCACAAAAATAAAAGCCTGCCATAACAGAGAAGCTGAAGTGAAAGGCTAGTCATGACGAGCATAAAGCTAATAGAAGGTATATTGCAATTACAACTAGAAAATAAATTCCAAAGGAATTATCAATGTAATTTACATCTAATTACAGCAGCAGAGGTCATCTTGCTGCTTAAAAAAACTGCACTGAACTGGCAAGATAAAAGGTAACACACATCTAGACTACAGGAGTTAAAACAAGTGAGATGCTTTTGAAAAAGTAGATGTTTTCAAGGTTTATAATTTAGTTCTTCTATTTTGGAACTTCTAAACATGGCAGGTGTTTCCTGAAAACTCACACTAGCTACAGGCACTAGACTTAGAAGAATAAACATAAAAATGTAATGTGTTCAAAGTTTCATTGTTTATAAACATGGAGCAATTACTGCTAGGGCTTGTAGTGGTTTTTTGGAGACTTTATAGCCAAACATGGACTATTAAGTGTTATTTGTCCATTAAATGTCTTAAATGTTAAGAAATTTGGGAAAAAAACCCATCTGGAATCAATAACTACACCTCTTGGACTAAAAAGAATGATTTTTTTTTCTGTTATCTACAGTTAATATATTATTAAGATTTGAAATGACTACTTGTTTTTAAACTTTTTTATTATTATCTTTAGAGAAAATTCCACCAATATGAACACCACACTTCAACATTTTATACCTTGCTCTCTGTAACTCTACATCAAGTCTATCCATGTTTCCACCCATATGCGTTCAGGCACCAGGGGAGAGAGATTATAGAAAAACAAATTTTTGCCTTGGACTATTACATCACAGAGCCATGGAACCACAGCAGGAAATGGAGTTGAGGAACCTTTGGAAGTTGTTAACTCCAGGCCCCACAGAATATGACAAACATTCCAGTCGGATCAGGTGACTCCCACCCTCATCCTGTGGGAGTTTTGGATTTCTCTGGAGACACATGGCACAGACTCTCTCTTGACTGAATCAAACTGGACTTTTGATGTTACTTGAATTGAGCAAATATATCGCCCCATCCTCTACTACATGTTACTGCCCTCTAACATTCACCACCTAGTGACCTTCCACTTATTCCTCCGGGTAAGACAACATTTATTGCAGGAGCACGTGGAAGCATCTCACAGTCCTGCAAAATGGAGGCACATGTTTGTGCAGAAGGGAAAAAATTACACATCGTTCTTTTACTGTGGTCCCACCAGCAACACTGCTAGGAGCACTGGAAGACAGCATCAATACATACAAACTCACCTTTATATTTTTATGAGCATGCACAGACAGACTTATTTGCATATTGCTGTGTTTATATTTTTATAGATGCAATAAACTAGGACTTTATTCTCATCCTAAATCCCATGAGTAGTCTTTCTATGGAAAGAAGAGTGCAGGTAAAGTCACCCTTCAACTGATGGAGCTTCTTACATCTCTTGGGTGATGCTCCTGAGCCTGAATTTTACTCCAGTGTCAGAACACTGCTGTGCCTTTGTATGACAGGACCTATTTTCTTCATTAAAACTTTAAGATTTATTTAAACTATCTGTCCACCTGCCTTCATTGTTAGCAATGCTTGATTTGCCATCTATGTCCTCTACAGGCATATTGTACTTTAACCCAATGACAGCTATAAAGTTATAGTTACTCTTGACATAAACCCAGCAGTAACCATAGATATATTACTTCACTCTAAGACAGTGACATGACTGTAATGGAATAAAGAAAAACTCAGAGCTAATAATTCATTTTTCTTTAAGTAACCTAAGGTTAACATGTCTTCTTCATTGCCTTGAGATACATTTGAGATACAACTCAATTCTGAGCAAGAAATTTCTACCATGAAACCCTCTAAAGGTTTCAGTAAATCATTGTACAAAATTTTTGGATTTTTTTTTATTTTTATTTTCACTGCTGTAATTCAGTTATGGCTTTGACCCCAAAATCCTTTTCCTAAGATAGTCAGCACAAGTGGCAATACCCTTCTGCAAGGGATATTAAAAAAGTCAATTATTTCAAACTTTTAGAGGACATAAGTTTGCCTCAATTCAGAATGATAAACCAGATATATTATTGTGTATTCATGTAGATAGGAGGAGAAGCCTCCTGACAGCATAAAGAAAAGTAACTGCATGGCTGACATTAACACTAAAGGCATTTAACATATGTGCTTTTATAAGCCTGGTCCTACCATAATGGTTTACTAAGTATGAAAGCTGCACATGTTATTCACTCTTTATCTCTTTCAGTAGACTCTCCCTCTGCTCTGTAAAATTTCTTACTTAAAAGCTTGTTATTCCTTTTGCTCAATGACACAGATGGCTGTTGAAGTTGTTTTGAAAACTGACATGCCATTATTGATTCAATAGTTGTGGCATCTTTTTTAAAATAAAATTGCAAATGGTAGTGTAGTTCCTTTGTTCTTGTTCATCTTCAAGCATTGTCCTCAAAGAAGGAATTAATTTTAAAATGTAAACTGTCAGAACCATATATAAGAAGACTATTAGGGAAAAAGGTATGAGGTAATGACACAGAATTCATGATTCAAATTTGGTGCAAGTCAGTTGAAGAAGTCCCATTAAAATCACCCCTACGTTGAACACTGCATACAACTTTTAGTTACTTTTAATAATTTCTTTGAGGAGTGCACATCTGTGTCCTGAAGTCTACAGCTACCTATCAACTAGGGAGAGTGGGAGGGTCTACCTAAGGTATTTGAAAGTAATTACCATTACAAGCTTTGAACCTGCATTGTCATATAGTCCCTTACACTTTTTTTATCTGTTTCATGACCCATTGGGTTGCATTTTACCAAAGAAAATGAAACTGTGGGCCCTTCCCACAGGGTGCAGTTGGACAGCTCTGGCACAGGCTTCCCTTTGGGCATCCATCTGCTCTGTTGTGGGTTTCTCCAGAAGCTGCAGGTGGATTTCTGCTCACCCAACGATGCTCACAGGCTGCAGGGACAGAGCTGCCTCACCCCCGTCTTTACCATGGGCTGCAGGGGAACCTCTGCTCTGGCACCTGGAGCACCCCATCCCCTTCAACTCTGATTTTGGTGTCTGCATGGGTGTTTCTCTCACATATTCCACTCTTCCCTCTGGTTGCAACTGTTGTGTTGTTGCTTGTTTTTTGGGGTTGTTTTCCCATTCTTATGTTATCCCAGAGGAGCTATCTTCATTGCTGATGGGCTTAGGCTCGGCCAGCAGTGGATCTGCCTTGGAGCCCTCTGGCACTGGCTCCCTCAAACATGGGGAAAACTTCTGGCAGCTTCTCACAGAAGCCACCCCTGTCATCTCCCTCCTACCAAAACTTTGCCATGCAAGTCCAATACAAGTTGACATTGTCATATGAAGCCCCATATACTTATCTGTCAAAGCAGTTGTCTACATTCTTCAACAGAAAACAAACACAGACATTTTCTATCTTTAGACTCATGAAAGAAGTCAAGCAATATATAAACATTACCTTTTGGAGTATATGAGAGAAATATCTCCAAAAGAAACATGAGGCATTTGCAAGTGTCCTTTGGAGAAACAAAACACTGAGCTCCTAATTCTCTTATAAGTATTTTCTAAATCATATATTCTGCAGTAACACATCCTTTCATATTTACAGTGTGAATGTGGCTTTAAATATCCAAAAACTCAGTCAAATTATTTGCATATTTATCTGAAGCCTATTTGACCTTAGACAGCAATATTCTTTAATGTACAAATCTGCCCTCTTCTCTCTTTTCAGGATAAGCAGCCTAACTGCAACGGATTGGACAGTGCCCAATATGTAACTGGAAGAGCAAAATGTAAGAAACAGGTTCTGTACAACAACACTGACAAGAGACCATATTCTTACCTTTTCCTGCTGTATCTCTAATAGAGGGAATCTCCTATGATACACAGAAAATATGTATGGGAAATATTTAATTGTAATTACTCTGAATTTTAATTGAGTATGATAAGTGATACCTATTTCAAGGTACCTACACCAGAAGATTTAAAGAGTTTGTATTTTAAATAATAAACTATACAAAGAATACAAAAGAGAGGTGAAGAGAAGTAATAAAACATGCTGCACTACAATAGCAAAACCTAGGGCAAAAAGTAGAGTGCCAATGCATCGTAATTTTGATTTTACTGTTTTACTTCTTGATTTTCACTGCTTCTCAATAAATATTTCTCTATAAATATTCATTATAATATATTTAATCAGTAGCTATTTTCCCACTTTAAATGTAAAAGGCTAATTTGTTTTCTTTAATTTCTTGTTTCTTTTACAAATTTCTTTTCACATGCACATACAATTCATGAAATATTCATACTGTATCTAACACATCCATGAGAGGAACAGAATCCTACCATATGTTTAAAATACTTTATAATACAAGAGGTCAAGAAAAGTTGTCAGTTTTTTAATACTGTCACTTTTTTAAATGTGTGCAGTACATTTCAACAGACATATAACATATGTGGTATATGGAAAACTTACATTGTTTCCTTATGGGTATCTCTGCACTCAACAATCTTCAAAAAGATGACTCAAATGACTTAAATGTAATAGATTAGGATCATTTTACAGGCTGGCTGGTAGCATTAGGAACTGGAGCAGACACAAATGGACTGCTCCATAAAATGGCTGAAATTACAGCTGCTATAATTTATAATGGGACCCCAAGAAACTCAGTGAACCATTTCTCCAGTGAAGGCCAAACACTGCAAGTCATTTTGTATCAAGTCTTTTTAGACAAGGAGAAATGAGATAAGCTCTAATGTGGTATGGAAGCTCAATGCTCACCATATACCAAAGAAAGCTCCACCACCCCCCAACAGTAAAGATATATCAGATAACAGAAAGCTTAAATATTCTCACTCCTGTGCTACAGGAGAACCTTACATCTCCATGAGAACCACAGTTCAAATATGACTCTGCAACACCTAGTTCCTTGTTGGAGAAGGGAGGCTGGCTATGGAGGGACAGTTTGACCAGCGCAGATCTGTGACTGCCTGAGCTCTGAGAACTGTTTGCTATGTTTGTATGGACCCTTGGTATGTTGAGGACTGTTTACAGTTTAGAGTCTGTACCCAAGTTTGAGGATTTTATAATTCTATGTGTTTTCCCTTTGTTTCACTGTATGTTCCTGCTTCAATTTTCTATCCCTGATGCCCTGTAACCCATCCCTGATTGGTCCCTGCCTGCAGCAGGGTACCATTCCTTTATATGGTATACACCTGCCTCTGTGTTCCCAGTTTTGAAGGGTCTTGCCTTGTATGGCTGGGGCTGGCCCAGACCCTTCCCCAAAACCTTCCCAGGGTGCTCCTGGGGTCAGAACCCAGCCCCCCGACGCTATTTAAATTGTACCAGTTTGACTGAAGCTCTCTCTCTCAATGCTCACTTTGGTAGCACCCACCTCACGCCCTGGAATGTGTCCCTTTCTTTCCACCCCCCACCCTCCCCTCAGGACCACAGTTCCTGACTTCAGTCCTGTGCAGGCAAGTACTTGTTTAGGAAGGGCACCAGATCAGATACATTAAAACCCTTGTCCACCATTGTTTGAGGGTCTCTATGGAGCACCACTGCCCTCTTCTGGGACCTACCCATTATCGGGCTGTGCAAAATTAAGGGTATAGGCTCCCTATATTGTTTTCATTCCATATTCTTCATAAAAGACTATTACTTGGTAAGTGCCTTTCTCCTTTTGGATTCTAATATAAATAACTGACGGATTAGAACCAGCTATTTCTATAGTCTGTAGATCTATTTTCCCTAAATTGTCTCATTATCAGCTGCTTAATTGTGTAATTGATTTTGAATACTTCAAATTACCAGTCTTGTTGCTTCTCTGAATGTTTAATTACCTCTACTTGTTGCAGAGTTGATTGCCCTCACAGTTAATCATTTATTCTCTAATAAATTTCCTAGTGCTTATTTATTTTCTTCAGCCTACTGTGTTCTAATGCCAAGTCCATGTCCTTCTTCTGTACTTAACAATGTCCTTTACTGCCTTCCCACATGTTTATTTTTTACTTTTTTTTTTTTTTCATCAGTGAAATTCTGGTCACTGAAAATATTTTGCTAGCTCTCAAACTTACTTTTTCACTGGCTGAGAATAATTTGTTGTGACCTCTGCAGTGTTCTTTAAGCAACTCTTTCATTGTTGACTCATTACTGACTTTGATGACCTTCCCAGAATCTCCCTACTCTCATTATAGAGTCTCAAGAGATTATGCTCTTGGCAAATTCTCTTCTTGTCTCTGTTAGATTAGGTGCTTCTATCTCTTTTCCAGAATACCATTATCTGGGGATTTCTGAATGCCAGACCATAAAAAAGGTTTGACAACCAAAAAAATTTGTTGCACAATTGAGCTGATGAAATTTGGCCAAATTTCCCATTTCCTTGGCAATTACAAATTGCAGAAGCAAAACCTCTTTGCTCTGTCTGTCACATAGAGTTCAGAAATTTTGAAGAAAAAAGCACTTCAGCAAAGATCGTAAAGGCTAAAAAGCTAAAATAATATAAAATGGAATATTCTCACATAGCTGTATCATTAACTAAAGTATGAAGCAGGGTGAATGATCAGTTTTCATAGTAAGTAAAAATTACAGGTTGATTTTGGTATGAACATCAGTATCGTTCCTTGCAGTTTGCATATAGTCAAAAACTGTGTATAGAAAGAAGCAACTACTCAGATGAAAAAGTTTGCTGATGGTACTAAATTATTCAGGGTAGTAAAGAAAAAAGTCTGTGAAGCAGAACTGCATGAGACCCTTAGTAGAGAAAGTGACTGAACATTAGAATGGCAGACAAAATTCATTGCAGATGGATGCACCAGTTCATTAGTGGTGCACATGAGAAAAGCAATTCTGACCTTGCTAATAAAGTAATGGTCTCTTGTCCTCCAGGGGCAAGATCTTGGAAGCATGATAT
Organism: Scytalopus superciliaris; assembly: GCA_013400415.1. Classification (NCBI taxonomy): domain Eukaryota; kingdom Metazoa; phylum Chordata; class Aves; order Passeriformes; family Rhinocryptidae; genus Scytalopus; species Scytalopus superciliaris. The sequence goes on from VXBX01009069.1 coordinate 767,584, forward strand.
GTATTTTTATGAAAATACGGTCTCAGTGATCAAAAGTAGGCAAAAAATAGTGAAATTATTAGGAAAGTGATAGGGCATAACCCAAGAAAAATCCTGGATATGCCTATGTGATGCTCAAGTTCCCTCTTCCTGGAAAGACAGAAAAGCTAGAAAGATTAAGAGAAGGTTTGATATAAGGAAGAATTAAACAGAGTAAAACACAAGAAGAAAGACAAGGCCCAATATGATAGAAGTCTATAAAAAAAGAGGTGAGGAAATTCTGGAGTCACTGTTCATTGTGTTAAAATGAACATAAAACTGCTTTTGACATAAGACAACTGCTGGCTAAAGAAATCCCTGACACAAGATTTGCTTAAAGCTGTGTGACTATTCTGGAGAAATATAATTGAATTTTTTCTGCGTTATTGTATTCTCCTCTAGGCACCTGTGAATTAACCATTAATGGAAATAGATACTGCCACAGATGGCTTTATAATCTAACCTGATTTTGCTTGTATGTACATCTTAATATGCTTCCTCATCCTATAGTATAATTAAAGTCATAATTTTTAGATGTAAGTCTCATGGGTTCATAAGTAATATATTCCTAAGTTTGTTTGTTTGTGGTTAGTTTTTTTTTTCCTTTCTTCCTTTTTTTTTTAATTATATTTTCTGTTTAGATTAGGAATATAATCTGTAGCAAAAAGTGTAAAAATTCATTGCCAAATCACAGAATAACAGAATATGCTTAGTTGGAAGGGACCAACAAGGATCATCAAGTCCAACCCTTAGCCATGCACAGGACCACTCCCTTTCTTTAGTGATCACAAGGTGAGACTAATCAAGGGCACAGTTGCATAAATACAGCACAAAAGTAGCTCTGCAGAATGTTTCTTTTTACCTTTGAGATACCTAGGTTGAGTTTTAGGATTTAGGCCCAGGTCAAAGTGCTCTCGGTTTTGAAAAGGTATGCAGAATCCACAGCCATTAGTTGGAACATAACACTTCTCCAAGTAGCTCATTGGGTATTATTGATTTAGCAGGGAGAGGCTACCAGTTCTATTAATTTTCTTTAAAGTTAATCTTCACCATCCAGTCACTAATTTTGCTTTTAATAAATGTTCTCTTCAGAATTTCCTTGCAAAGCATATACTAAACACTTAATTCTGCTCAGCAATTCATTGACACTTTCTTTGAACAAAGAATTCTAGACGCCAGCTAAATTGTGTAAATAATCATAAAAATGCATAAGTAATTTTCTGGATTCTTTCATCATTACCTGGTGATGCTAAATGTAGTTTAGGAAAAAAAACAGATTAGAATAAATTCTGCCTTCTATAATGCTACTACAAGCCTGCAGTATTTCTACTGGTCTCAACTTGGACATAAAGCAGACCAAAATTTTGGCCAATTAATATAATGATAATAGTATAGTAATGAGTTCAGGAAAGCTTCGCCTTTCAGCACAGCTCAGTGTAGATGGGTGGATAAGATTTATGTTGATTATCAAAGAAATAATTTTAAGAGTCTTACTTGAGACCATGTTTCTGAGTACGTGGTAATTCCACCACCATCCCCTGCCCTTCCCCTCTCCCCAAGTCACTTACAAGTTTGTATTTCAGCTCCTTTTTCATGGAGAACTGCTTTGAGTAATCCTTGGGTTTAATGTCCATACAATTATATAGATCAGAATGAGTTATCAAAATTTTTTCCAAGGTTTTGAAACTGTGCGAAACAAAATTACTGATTTCCAATTTTACTTTATGTTACACCTCAGGCAGGTGTTTGAGTTTTCATAAAAATAAGAAAGAAATAATTAAAGCTAAACAAAAGTCTTGGTCAGAAGTAATTGAACTGAAATTTGCTCTCACTATTCAGAACTCATAATTTTATTAAACTCTTATTTTTTGTATTATGATACATAATTTCAACGGCAGCCTTCTGACAAATTTAGGTAAAAATAAACAGGCTTGTTCTGTGGATTTGAGAGGATCATGGGAATGATTCTACAGCACTCAGGAAAGAAAAGATCTAACCTGTTGCATGTTCTGTTACACTCAGAGATTTATAAATCAGGACATTTAAAAAGGCCATATTTATACTGTTTAAAATTTTAATTACTAGCAGATTGTCTACAACCATGGTAACAAACATGACTAATTATGCAGGAACAATAATTAATTTTAATTTCCTTTTCCAGGGAAACTTAGGGAATATGTATCCATATTTTGTACACTTTTATTCAGTCAGCAGCTAGAAGTTGCTTTGTCCTATGTGACATTGCTATTCCCATCTGTATACTCAGCAAAGTTCACTGTAATGACTTTGGCTTTCTAAGACACACACACTATTTCTGATTAGTGAATCTATTTCTGAGCTGGTTTGGAGCCAGCTGAGAGAGAAGAGCAATCTTTAAGTCTGATTCATAGTGAGAGTTATGGCTCAAAATCTGCCTCTCAGGTGAGTATCCTCCATTGTTCCTGGGGGAAGAAGCAATCACAGATGGTGGTTCCAGTCAGAAGGTTTGTCCTCACAAAGGTCCCATGGACCTCCTGTCACTCAGGAAGAATTGGTTGTGCATCCAAATCAGTTCCAAAGAGAAAAGCTCCAGACAGCAAAGGACCTTACGCTTATATCTTTAACTTTCAGATGCATTCTCTGAAGCACTTTCTGATACTAAGATAATAAAATCACCCTACTTCGAACACTCTTATTATCCTCCCTGTGAGGGAGAAAGGAAATTCTAGTGCAATGTACAAAAATTGAGTGATGACATATATTAAAAGATAAAACATTAATATGAAATATGAATATGAAAATTTGAAATCACACCTTAAAGTGACCCAAATTTTTATGCTCAAAAATTAAACAACCCTGCCCAATCACTGTTATTATTATGTGAAATCCTTAAGGAAAATAATTTGTCAGTAGAAGACTTCATTTGGTTAAAATACATTTATGAACCCATATTAAAACAAGGAGAGAAACAATACTTCAGTTTTGACAATATATATAAACTGAAAGGGCCTCTGAGTTCAGAGCCTCTTTGAATTGATTGTGTGATTTTTTTTGTCCTAATCTCTTCTATCTTCATAGGAGTGAAGAGATGAAAACAAACCCTAATAGCACAAATGTGCAAAGCATAGTTTCTTCTCTACTTCTGGATTAAATTGGTCTGGAATTACGGCAAAAAATTTAGGTATCTGATATACCTGGTCAAAACTGAGCAGCTTTGAGACAGCTGCCTAATCTGCCCCAGGTCCTCCACTGCCCCAGTGGAGACAGTTAACTCCCCTCCCTATGGAGAGCCTGAATTACTAATGAGCTATTTTATGACTTCACTAGCTGCCCATTTTAGGCAGGATTGAATCAGACTGTGATGTCTTCAATATACAGAAATAATTAACTCATATGTAGGAGGTGAGAATTATTTCAAAAGTTCCCATCTCATGTACTGTGTCAAGGATATAATTGTAATGATAATTTTGACTGTTTGCATTGGTAAAAATACTCAGCTAATACAGGGTTTAACTACCCCACGTACTTAACTGGATCTTTATTTTAAGTACAAGTCTGTTACTATGTTTCCTTGATATCATACTTTTAAGAAAATGAAATCAGATTTTTGAAAGTGCTTATCAGCTTTGTCTATCTCAATATCTAACACTCAGAAGTCACTATCCTGTTCAAGTGATTATTCTTTCCTTTCACTTGATGACTTTCCAGGCACAATGCAAAGTCATCTCAAAGAGAGCGGTTATGGAAAACGCTGAGAATGTGGATGATGAAAAGTAATTTTCCAGGTAGCCAGCTGCTTGTATGCCTGCTGAATCATCAGACAGCTCTGTTGAAGTTCAGAACTAATTGTCAAAGTATGCCTAAATGAATGAAACTTGGGAAAAGAGTCTATGCAGTTATATCTATTTAGTATTACAAACATCTCTTTAGTATTATGAATATCTGTTTAGTTACTTTGAAAAATAAATTAATTCAATCCATGCAAGTAATAATAATCTGTGTTGGAGATGATGTGTATAGTAGCACTTTCTGCGTTGGGCTTGGGGTTTTATAGATAATGGGAATTAGAAAAAAGTTGTACAAGCATTTCTCTTTGCATATTTCTCTACACAAATCTTTATATTGGGATGAATACCATGAATTCATTGGAATCGCTCATGACATTTTGTAAGACCAGGACTTGGCTATGAGTGTTTTCAGTCTTCTTTTACTTGCATGAATTTATAAAGTGATTTGCAAAAATTCCTCCATACTATTGCCAGCTAGTGTCCTTTTCTTTGTAATGGTGACTGAGGCTTTGTTTTAAGATCAGATAAGGAAGAGAAATGGTATTTAATAAGAAAACTCAAAGTTTTCTGAAAGTCATTGGGCAATACACAAAAAGCACTTCCATCTGGGGACAAGATAATTTCAGCTGATTATAAAGAGATTAACTTGATCTTGGTACAAAGGTTAAATTAAATTGAAATGTTTATTGTCTTTGTAGAAACATTTTGCTTCCCTTTATGAGCTTTCATTGGAAAATGGCAAGGTATGTACGTGGATTTATGTAATTTTATTCCTCTCTAATAATCAAAACTTTACATGTGTTTCAGGAAGTCCTGTGTCTCTCATGCTCATTATAAATAACCTAAAAGATTTAGCATGTGACATCAGTCTTTTCCTATTAATTCTGCTGAATCCTTGTTCTCTGCTGGTAGATTTTATTCATTTACTATTGTGTATAATATTCTTTTTTTTTTTTTTCTCTAATGTTCTTATTTTAATGTCCTATGATTTTTTTTTTCCTATTTCTTATTTATGCATCTTTCTCTTTAATCCTTATTCACTGGTTCCTCCTTAAAGGGTGCCTGAGGTTTCATATCATCGGCACCTGAAACACTCCACTTGTAGTTCAGATCCTTCTCCTTTTTCTTCAGAGTCCATCTTAGCTGCTTCTACATCTGCATTTTCTGTGTCCTTCCACAGAACCCGCAATGTCCCCTTCTCCCCTTCATTCCTTCCATGCTTTCTCCTCTTCTTACATCCTTTCATGTGAGGTATAGATGTATCTCTCTAATGTGTGCAGATAAATCTCAGCAGACAGATGATGAAATGGTAGATGGTCAGATGACTTTGTTTCTTTTTCTTGCTACCAAGAGTACTGTATAGTTCAGTCTGTTGTCAGTGTTCTTTGAGATTCTGTGGAATGGTCTTATCACAGAGCACCTTCACAGGTGTGTTTTCCCCAGGGTATGTGACCTAAAAGAAACAGAAAAAGAAAAGCAAAACTTCGTGTTCCGTTGAATATTTTATGTGTTACTTCTGCTTAAGAGTCATCTTTTTGTCACTTTCAAAGCCTTTCCAGATTTTTCCTTTGCTACCTTGTCATTTTAGTTGTGAAAGCTTTGGGGTAAAGTAAGGGGATGGATCTGGGTATCTCTTAGAGACATCAACTCTGACTAGTATTGAAGCCTAAAATAACACAGTTTACTCCTTCTGTATCAGAGTATTTAGAAACGGCAGCAGAATTATGTAAAGTGCTAAGTAGATAATAAATCTAAAATAAACTTTGTGTAAAAACAATACATACAAGTAGAAGGTAATAATGGAATTCACAGTTTTGCATATAGAAATAGTGCAGTTATGCCACTGTTAGGAGAGATATCAGCTGGAGCTTTCCAAATAACAGCTCAGCACATTTCTGTGCATAATGCTGTTTCAGAAAGCTCTTAGCATTCCTCAAAATGTGTCAGTAGCTCCAGAAACACAATAAAATGGAATACATTCAGAGGTAATGCACACAGTGCAAAATTACATTCTCAAACTTCAAGTAGTTCTGTATATACATAAATTGAGCTACAAATGAAACATTGGTTCAGCTTTATAAGAGTACATTAAAAAAAAATTGTTACTTAAAAGGCAAAATGGTCCAGAAAGCTTTACTGCCACCATAATTTATTATAGAATTAATCTATTATGTGTTTGCACCAGGTCAGGCCACTAAAGGAAACCTGTGTCTTATCGAAATCAGATTGAGAAGTACAAATCGAGAATCCCTAATGGAGTACTAAGCACACTTCAAACAGCCAGCCATATGGACTGTGTTACAGCCTGGGGATGGTTTCTCCTGAGCCATAAACTTCAGCAGCAGAGTGTGGAAGACTCTTTATTTGATATAAGGTCTTCAAGAACAATGGCGCATTTCAAAAAATAAGTTAATGCTTGGCTCTGAAGTCAAGGATTCAGACCTCCTCCCAGAGACACCTCCTTCCTATTTCCTTCCTTAAACCTATCCTTTTAAATTAGGTCTATTTCAAAATAGCTTTTGCAGATAACACACTAAGCTTCTGAAGTTAAAGTGCTTAAAAAGGAAAGCCTGTCTAATCATAGCATGTGAGACCAGAGATATATTATCAGTCAATACCCACAAGAAATTCGTATGGGGCCAGGTTCATTCCCTGTATGTGCACAAGTAGCACTACTTGAAAGTCCAATTCCATGATTAATAAGCTTATGGACTGTTTTGACTACTTTCATCCATCTAACAAAACTTAACCTTCACTGTAAACCGGAGTGTTCATAGCAGAGAAATCAGTTTTCTGCAAACTATTGTCAATGCACTGTGTACTTGTGCTAATAAGGCACTTGTGTCCCATTCTGGTAGCTGGAACAAAGCCCCTTCCTCTGCCATAGGTTTCTGTAGGAAGCTAAACAAATCACTTTCATTTATAGATGTGCTGTGTCACTGAAAGATCACGTGGGATTTGACAAACTACCTTGAAAAATGCAGGTCCCTGTTGATTTTCTACCTGTGTTCCATGTACTCTTTTGGAAGTCTTGCACTTAATTTTTATTTTCCCCTGTGCTATGTCTAGAAACTAAAGACAGTATTTTCTTTCTTCAGCCTCTTACCTGTCTGGTTCATACATTTTTCAATACAGAAATTGTTTCCAGCTAAGGTAAAATAGAAGGTAATACAATTTAAAAAATAGCATTTTTTTCCCCCATCACATGGAATTTTACAAAAGTAACTTTTATACACAATTTTATTTTTTTCACATTATTGAAACTTATCTTTTGAAATTTTTATAGTTTTCTTTAAATAATAGCTTTGTAATAGTTTTTGTTTCTGTGCTAGCAACTAGTTGGCAAAATGACTTGGCATAATATTGAAATTAGAAATTCTTTATTGTATCCAGTTTGTATTTACATTATGACATGTATTGAGGCATAAAAAATTAGAAGTTGTTCTAATATTCCAACTCATGACCTGTGTAGTTTTAGCCACAGTTTTTATAATACCAGATGAATCAAGAGAACATGTGTATTTTAATAAAAAAATAACTGTGATAAGTTAATGACTCTGTTTAAAATAGTATCAAAAAAACTCAGGAAGGCCACCTTTGATACAAATAAAAAGGAGTTTAGCATTACAATAATTTCTCTTCAACATATTGTATCTAGCATTCAGTTTTAAGAGAAATATTAACAATATTGTCACTGATAATTTTGATTTGCACTGGCAAATCAGTTTTCTCCAGAAGTTTCAATATTTAAAAAATATCACGTACATTAGCTAAGCAGTAATCTCAATATGATATGGTGGTGAAAATAATACCTGAATTATATGTACTCATTACAGAGAGTGATACATAACACTACTCACCCAGGATCACATTGCACATCAGAAGTGTAGCTGAGAATAAAACCCACTGCCACTTTGAATTCTCATTCCAATGTCTTACTGTAAAGAAAAGAAACCAAATAAGATGCCTTAAACAGTGATAAAAATCTGTAGGGACACTGTGAAGACCTTCTGATATAATAACATATAATTAAAACCATGTTACTGATAGCTGGTGTATCGTATACCGCTTCTCTGTGTTATACTTGTTTTCTGAAAAGATCAAAAATCGGCATGTCAGTAGTATAATGATAGTGTCTATCAGCATTTTCCTGAAATCTAAATCAAAACAAAATGAATACAAAAATAAACTCACACTGTATGAAACTGTCACTATCTCTTCATCCAGTATGTTTTAATTAATATGTTTAAGCTGATATTTAAATTCATTTTCTACTTTTCAAAATACTGGCTCTACTAGTAAAGAAGAGAGTTTTTCTGTGGGGAGTGGAACAAAAGAGAAAAAAGAAAAGAGAAACTTGTAGTGAAATTTTCAGGTGGTAGACAAAAACCAATTCATATTTCCTGCTGCTTTCTACTCTTGAATCATATCTACACCTTGATCAGTTAAGAAGAGGAAATCAAAAAGAAAAAAGCCAACCCTAATTAAAAAGAAACTTTTATTTTTACAATCAGTCTGTCGTTCGAGACCAAACTCTGAATACAAATGCAGCTCTACTAATTTTTAAAAACATTCTTATAGAACAACATTAACTCTTCTGCTTAAAAGATTTTCTCTAATATGTGTATACATATGTTGATGTTATTGTAGGAGTAATCTATACAAAAAGACCAGGATATTTTATTAAGGAAGGAGCACAATTTTCTATAATTTCTATATTGAGACAAAGTGCATGACAAACAGTTGAAAAATTATTTATGCTGAAATAAAGCCTAGACTAATGTGAACCTGCTGTGTCATTTTATTAGTTCCCTACCATCTGACCTTCATCAAAAGAGCTATCATCGCGGGCTATCAGAGAATCAATGGACCATATTCAGTGGTTTTGTAAGGAGTCAAAAGTTATGCTGAGATTGCATGTGAACATCCATGGTTCAGAGTTTTAAATCAAGCAAGTTGCCCATTTTCACGAGGTGCTGAACACAGATTCCTGCTATTGATTGCACAGTATTTAACTGCAGGGTTGTAGCTTAAACCATCTACAACCAAAGGAGATAGACTAAGTTTCATTAGGAGCCTGTTATGGTACACCTACAAAAAATTATCTCATTCTTTTGTGTTTGTAACTTTTTTTTTTTTTTTTTGTGACTGTGACTTAATTTAAAAAAATAATGTGTCACTTTTGTTACTGTAACAGTGAGAAATTACTGACAAAATTCTTCCCTGTGATTAGTTTGAAGTCAAATATAGTTCATTGCAAAGTTAGCATTTCATTCTGACATAATGAGATGGCAAGAAGTGGCATACCCATAGCATCACAATATTCTAAAACTCAGCCCTAGTAAATGGATGCATGTTGAGATTATGGAACGGTTTACACAGTGTTTACAGATTTTGATTTCATCCTCTAAATTGTTGCTGTGGTGATGCCAAAGCTTTTGGAATATGCCAAATCAAAGCAGATATTGCAGATATAGCCTTTCCAAGGCACATATTTTGAAAAGCTATTTTATCACATTACACAGGGCATTACTATGCCAATGAAGTGGAATAATGTTAACATAAAAGCAACTAGGCTAACACAGTTAACATATTGAGAATGTCCAGAGTACAGCACATATTTTTCTAGAGAACTTAACGCTCCCAGGGTAAGCTGCATACACACATCCACCTTGCTATGAAAATGCTTGTTCCTACTTTACACCCTACAGAGTAAAGGATATGGATATTTTCTTTATTTTACCTATTTGTTAAATAATTTGGATAAATATAGTTATTTAAAATATATATGTATTTATTTGTTGATTGAAAGTCTTACAAACTGTATAAACTCACATCCTTAAAGGATAGATCTTCCCAGGGAAAACTACCCTTTTAAGCATGAGTGTTAAACTTTACCTTGGGAAGACAAAGCCCTAAGTTGGATGATGGGTTTCCTTTTCTCCCTTCCTTTCCTCTAACCAGCCAGGCAATGCATTTTCCAAAGACACCAGTGCCTCAAGAATGCTATATTACTTTGTTTCAGGGGGGATGAAGGGTTTCCATCTTTATTTATAGTTGTTATTTTTGTGCTTTAAACCTCACAAGCTTTCTCTGACTATGGAGTCATTGATATATCCTGAAAGAATTTCAGATAATTTACTGTTGTTGGACAGAGTTTTCCTCACAATGGTGTGAAGAATTACATGCTCTACTCTTTCATTGCTTATGGGCCAAATCCTGCCCTCATTTACACCACTCGAATAATAAATAGCCTTCTTTGAGAGCATTAATGTGTATTTGTTCACTGTTTAAAAAAGAAAAAAAAAGTTAACAGCAGTCTAAGAAGATTTCAAAGGTTGATGTTCTGATAACCTGTGAGTTCGGAGTGGTTTTAACAAAAAGAATAAAAGATGTCTGTTGAGGGAATATTAATGGTTCACAGTTAATCTAGAATTTCTTTAATGTTATCTTTCAGTTTTGGTGACAGGACAATACAATAAGACAATAGAAAGGAATTTAGACAAATTAGCACTATGAGCAGTTGACTGTGATTTTGCACCTGAACACACAACACCTCCTTACAGGCCACTGGTGCATATTGTGACTTCTCCGTAAACAGTCTGAAAAATGATGGCAATCTCAAAACCTTATCTCTCAGAGACTGGTCAGAGCTATGGGCTGCAAGGCATGTATTCTCTCTCCCCAACCTGTGGGGTGGGCACAAACTGGAGCTGTCCCTCTGCTTCTATCATCCCAGCTGCATCCAGGACAAAGCATGTTGTTGCAGCAGTTCCTGGTGTCTTTGCAAAGAAGGCAGGAGAGGCATGGACATGGACAATGTGAAGTCTTGAGGAGTTTCCAAGTGCTCCCATAGCCCCTCTTCTAGGTGGAAACCAAGTCATGTCCCAGTGTGAGGGTGAAAAGGCAAGTCTGACTTAGTAAAGAAGAAAAATGGATGGAAATGGGGAAGAAGCAAAGTATCCTTGAAAGCGGAAGGGATTTTACAGTGGCCTGTAGTTCAAAATGGAAAGGGAGTTGAGGGGAAATGATACCAGGAATGTCTGATTTATGCAGTGAACTGATCCTACAGTTCTAGAATAGATGACACTTTAATAGAAAAATTGGTTTGTGGACCACAGGGCTGTGTTCCCTCCCAGTCACAGCTACATGAATCCATTCCTTGTCCCATTTATCATTCTGCAGTACTGCAGTAGTTCATGCTGAAAAATGGCTTTACAGAAGATTCTACTTTATTTTTACATAAAATGTGATTTTACAGGTGTAAAGAGCAAGAAAATTACTGATCTCTATGCAATCTTCATTGTAAAATATAACTTTGATGGCCAGACAAATCCTCGTTTTAACTCCCCACGAAGTAGAAGTCACTTTCACAGCAAGTTACTTTAACACTCCAGCTCAGCCAGTATAAGTAGTTATAAGCTTTATTGACAGGTGGGGATCCCTTATCCCCTGGGTCACAGATGTGATTAATCCTTAAGCAAAGTTCTTTCTGTGCAGCTCTTTTAACTTTTAAAGCACTAAGTATGCAGCAAGTAGTAATAATTTTCTAAATGTCTTATTTGAAAGAAAAGACTGTAGAAATGATGTCTAAATATAGCTAGCAAATAAAAACTACTGATGCACAAGTATCTGTCATTGGACATGAAGACATGCTGGAGGAGCAGGAGGACAAGTCACTTCATGGTCTAAGAAATAAGAGGAACCATGAGAGACAAACTAGAGGGAAACAAGCTACCAAGCTAAGCTGATTTGACAACATTTTGGGGATATCTATTTGTGAAATATGATATAATACTTTATAAAAGGATATGCTGAAAACAAAAACCTAATTCCAAATGAGTTTATTTTTACAAATACTTTCACCAATTGGAAAGGTTTTCAATTGCAAATTATGACCACCAATACTTAAAAAATAATGGAAAAAAAAAAACATTTTCAGACCTATGTTGCTAACCCTTCAAATCTGCTGCACCAAGGAAAGGGTCTGAATGCAGAGTGAATATGAAGTAAAGCATCTGGATGACATTCTTTCATAGTGTCAGACTCTACTCAAACTTAATCCTTTAAAAACCTTAGCTCATGGTCTTTGGGTTTAAAAAACATTCACAATACTTTTCTTCAAGGCTGTGCTAGAAGCTTAAAACAAAGAGAACTGTGATTTTTAAGTTACTTTTTTTTTTTAATGCTATGAAAGGGACCTTTTCCATTTCCCCAAGAACAGAAATTAAAAAGACGAAATAAGCTATTATTTACTAAATTGTCATTACTGTAAATAACTGAATATATTTAATCTGCAGTTGAAATCGGTTTGTGAAAAACTCAAGTAATTTCATACTTAAAATGATATTATTTCAATTCCTCTGTGAAGAGTGATTATGGTACAAGCTGTCCAAAATGTTTGCCTCTCTACCTTTGGAGATACTAAAAATTCTGCTGGATGAGGGTTGGAGTGACCTGATTAACTGGGATCTTAACTCTACTTTGGGTAAGGACTTGGACTAGATGACCTTCAGCCTAAATCATTCTGTTGTATAACCATTCCTTCTGCTAAAATAAGAAGGAACAGAATTTGGCAAGGAAAAAGCTCTTTCTATCTGAAGAAAAAATTAACTATAACCTGAATTTACAGGAACCTTTGTGACCTAGAGTCACAGACCTTTGACAGAAAATCACTAAATATGAAACTGGCCTCCCAGGTAATCACATCATGCAGAAGGAAACAGGTATTTAGAAAGTGTTTCAGACTGTGGTGTGAACTCTTATAGGCCATGATGGGTTTAGCAGATCAGCACTTTCCCTGTCTTCTCTCTTCTGCTTGCATATTCACATCCTTCACTTTGATGGGTAAAATTAATTTCATAAATCTGCTTTCAAGAATATAAACTTTCTCTCTCTCTCTCTCTCTCTCTCTCTCTCTCTCTCTCAATCTCTCTGTCTCTATCTATCCAAAGTAATATATACTGAATTCTTAAACTTCTCCAGGAAAAGTCTAAAAATTCTTCTCATCATGTAGATAGATTTTAATACATTTACGCTTGGAAATGAATTTGGAATTATGGATGCACTCACATTGGCAAAAAGAAGAGCAACCAGAGATGAAAAGACAGCTGGATACTAATCTCTATAATTGTATCTTTTCTTCTGCAAAGGTATGTGCAAGTAAATGCTTCACCTCAGACTCAGAGCTGGTGCTCAGTAGCACCATGTTCTCTGTTTGCTGAAAGACTCTTGTAAGGCCAGGGAGTAGGATTTAGAGAAGTGTTAAGCTTCAAAATTGCAATGTAAATTGAGGCAATTTAATTTTTCCAAATTTTAATGTCATATATTTGGAAAAATTAGGCCATGTGCATCTCAAATTCTTCATGCTATGTTAGCAAACTTTTTTGACCCTTAATCTCTTCATTCTTGCCCTTTTAATCTAAAATCTACACAAAACACCATTCTCTTAGCTCAAGGACTCTCAAAGAAAATTAATATTTGTGAAGCATTAGAAAATGACAGAAATAAGTATCATACATGAATCCTTGGGAAAAGCTCTCTGCATTTTGTAGTGAGAAGTGAAGATAATGAAGAAAACTGTTTTCAATTCACTGCACAGAGTTACATGGTAAAATAGTAGGTAACCATGCAATCAAAGACTTTAACACTGCCCCTACAGAAAGGGGATCAAATCAAAGTTGTAAAGACATCCTATTCTGCTTTGAAAGACAATGTTCATTTAATAATATTTCTGTGCACACAGTCGGAAGAGAAAATCCCAAGATTCAACAATAGTAGAGCACACTAGGAATAGAGCTCCTCTGAAGACCGTCGGTGGAGCAGATCTGTGGAAACACAGCCTTCTGCAAAAAGGTGAAAACTATACTCTCAATACAAATTTTTAGAAGACCTGAACAGCAAAAACAATTATTGCTAAATTGAAGCTTCAAAAAGAAAGATTACTCAATTTTTTTCATTAATGCTCTATTTTCAATAGTAAGCTTCCTTAACTTTCTTTGAATATCAATGACAGCTGAATATCCAAGTCCATACAGCAATGAGGTGCATGTTTAAATATTTTCAAAGTAAAATGCAGTAATTAAAATACTGAAATCTCACTCCTATGCATAAGTTTTCAACAAGAATGGAAAATTATGAGGGTGGCTTCTTGTGACAAGGGAAGAAGAGTTAATGCTCAAGAAATAACCTGTTCTGATCCACATTCAAAGTCTATAATTTTCTTCTCCTCAGGTCTTAATTCAGAGTGACCTAAATGTATTTGATAGACATCAAACACAGAAATGCACCTGATCAAAGCTTTACCAGCATGATATTTGTATTACATATAATTCATGGACGTTACATAATGGGTACACCAGAAGAAAAAGAAGCTAATTCCTTTTAAGACTTGATTTTTATGTCCTTTATTTATTTATTGGACTGAATTATTGAAAAAAATCATGCAAATCCTTTGGTAGGACCAAATCAATAACTCAATTCCTGCCCTATAGTGAGAGGACAAGGAATAACAGTTTTAAACTAAAGAAAATAAATTTAGATGGCATATAAGGGAAAAATATAAGTGAGTGTGGTGAGACAAACTGGAACAGGTTTCCTAAGGAAGCTGCAGTTGCTCCATCCTTGGAAGTGTCCAAAGTCAGGTTGTATGGGGCTTTGAATAGCCTGATCTAATGGATGATGTCCCTACCTATGGCAGCAAAGTTCAACTGTGTGATCTTGGAGAGGTCCCTTTTAACACAAATTGATTCTACCAATCTGAAATTGACTGTTTAAAACAGATTAAGTAATGTCAAATGGTAAACTAAACAATTTCAAAATTAAGTTATACCACACATTAACAATTACAATGTTAATGATTACAATCATTACATTGATTCATTTTTTGAACTTCTTTTGTTTATGTAGAAGTATCTGAATGAAATCTTGAAACCCAGATTTTACTAATTCCTGTAAAGCCAGGCTTTTGTTTTAGATGGTTCTGTACACTTATAGACTCACCCAACACAAGAGTAAAACAGGTTTGGTGAGTTAATTTTCTGCTAATTTAACATGATCTTTAACTACAAGCTCACAAGACTGTAGCACATCTTATGATGTGTGCTTATGGTCCCCAGCTTGTGTCTCTGCCTTGTGTCTAACCCATGAGGACTGTGTAGCACTCTATTTCTGATAAGCACCAAACTCCTAGTCCTAGTTCTATCCCTAAGCTTTTATCTTTACAAAATAGGAGATTGACTAGTAGGCTCTGTCCTCAATGTTTTCAGTAACAAGTTCCCAAGGATCTATAGCTTGTGGCTTTTAATTTCAAATAGTATCAGTTTAAAGAAAATTAGTAGATAAAAATTATACTTTTAATCAGAACAAGAATAGCAAAGATCTGTTATTTAGATGGTAATTCTGTAATGACAGTCAACTAGTCAAATAGTGAAAGAATAAAGTTTTTAAATAGAAATAAATTAAGAAAACTAAAAATATAAAAAGTGAGAAGACAAAAGACTTACTCTCTCTTTTAATACTATGAAATATGATTTATGGCAGCTTATATGTGTTTCATCTCATGAAAAAAAAAAAAAAATAGAAAAGGATTTATCCAGTCAAAAAGTCTGCCCACACCAGCTCCCACAGAAACTTTTGATTACAATGTACTGCTTTACCATTAATGCATACCATATAATACATTGAATGAAATGCCAGATTTTGTTCCCTGATTTTTTCTCTAAACCCACAAGTGTTTAAGTAAAATGTGCATAATGATTTTAGAATTCATTTCTGAGTGACAGATAAATGTTAGGAGGAAGTCTGACTTACACAAATCAATATTGTAACAGAAACATATTCAGCCTGAAGGATATAACAAGGTCAGGAACATGAGTCCATTTGAACACTCTATCAATTACAAAGAACACAGTCCTACTCATCTTAATAATTTTCTTTTTCTTAACTATTAGGCTGTACCAATCACTACTTGGCAACTGCCAGTAAAACATCTGCTAAAAGAATGGAAATGCCATTTTTAAAAATAAGTTAAATGTCTGGTCACGTAATCTATGACGTAAGAAGCTTCAGTTTCCTGATTATTCAATGTTCAGAACTGCTGAACTTCATTATCTAAGGGAAGTGCTGAATGTTGGCCATCACTGAACACTAGAAAAGATTTTGATTTACATCCCAACTTTGAAAATATTTTTCTAAAATTGGAGCACCTAGATTGCCATATACCTGAAAACAGGATTAGGCACTATCACACACACATCTTGAACATATTTTTGTTTTATAAAAGAGGCAATTCATCAAACTGCAGAACAATATACACTATGCAATGGAAGTGCAATTGAAAATCTTCCAAGTGAGAAAATAAATATTTTATAGCAAAGGGGAACATTTTCAAAAGTGACTTCGAAGTTTGAATCACATAAATCACTTCAAGGACTTTTAAGCATCTGTATGTTTGGTACCTTTTGAAATTGTTTCAGGTTCCTGAATCAGGAAAGGTCAGATTTATAAACACCAGTAGAAGGGCTGTTCAGTTAAACACTCATGATATAGACATCTAGGTCTGAGGTAGTCATTCCAGTTTCCTTTTAAATTAGCAGAGAAATTATAGGATAATGTTAGCATACCCCTTACCTCTGCACAACATTGACATCAAAATAGATCAGAACAATTCCACCTCCTGCATCTACTTAATTGACTGTAGGGAAATCTATTTATACATCGAGTTCAATTGTCTGAAACCTGTTCTAGATCTAGACTGCAAAAGGTGAAAATAGAGGCATTTACAAGGGAAGTTAAGTACCTAATTCCCATTAACATCCTTTAAACTCAAAATATAAAGTACTGGAAAAGACTATCCAAGTCAATCTGACCATGTCTGAAATCACTGGAATTTTGGTTACTCAGTAGCTTTCAAAAAGCTTCCTGAACTTCTGAAGTGTTAAAACTTAGCCTTACCACTATGCATATTCCCTTAGGTACATTTGAGAATATTATACTTTCATACTTGGCTTTAAATTTTCTAAGTCCTTCTCAGTATAGTAAGTAATATTAATATATCTTCTTCAACATGTTTTAGTCATCATGATAAGAGAGCCAATTTACTCAAATTTTGTAGGTTTTAAGCACATAAATTTAAAGAGAGCTGCTCATTTCAATGCCTAAATTCCTTTAGTCAAGGAAAAGTATAGTGTGTTTTTGAAAGCCTTTAGAGCTGCATCATGTTCACCTAATTTATTGACCTAAACCGAGATAGGAAATTTTATGAAAACACTCAAATACCATTACTTTCTAGCATCTCTTTAGGTACCTGAAATGTAGGTGAAATTAGTCTTGGACTGCCTCAAGCCAAGAGAGATTTGGAGTTTTTTCTACTGAAATTCTTTAAGAGAATGCACCCCTGCACACATTTACAGAGATACTAAAGATGATGCATTGAAAGAAATTATGCTTTTAAGATAGCAAAAGTTTCTCAGTAAAATGCAGCCAAACACCAAGGATATGTCAAAAGAGTACTAGTTAATTACATTGGAAGAGACATTGGACAAGTTTAAGTATTTACAAAAATTTCAGTTTGCAGTTGAAGGTGTTTGATTTTCTGTTTCAGTTCAACTTCCATATCTGACTAGGACCTTTTGAAGCGAGAGTTTGAAAAAAATATTTTGAAGTTCTCAGAGGAAACGTGCTGCATGAACGAAGAGCACTGTTCTATCACCCATGATGTCAGGCTGCTGTATCACAGCTAACTGTCATTGCCAAGCAATTTAGTATTTACCAAGGCAGCTGAATGATCCTGGGATCTTTCAACTCGTCTGTCTTATTCAGTAAAAAAAAAACCCTGAGCGTCAAAGGAAAAGCAAAGAGCACTTTGACTTGAGGAAGTGTGCCTTTCACCATAGCATTAAATTCCAACATGTCCTTAAAGATGATAGAAAAAAAAATATTGACAGAACATTCTTTAAAAATATTATTCCCAGTAGAAATTCTGTAATAAATGCGTCTTCTTTCAGTATGGGAAGGGACATATTCCACTCTTTGTTGGAACCAGTGCATCACAGCAGGAACAGCACATGGTAATAGAGCCGCAATGATACTCTTCTGCACATATGGAACCAGAAAATTAGGCCAACTTTTTTAATTGTAAAAAATGATTGAATCCCTTCCATTTCAATCTAATAGTCGTTTTCCCTAGCAGCAAACATTAATGACTTCCCTGACAAATGAATATTAATTGCTAGACCGCCTTGACAATTACATTGTGATCGATCAAGTTTAAAGGAGCTGCAAGGGTCATTTGCTGCAATTCTAATGCAATCCATTAAATCTGTGGCAGATGATAACCTTTAACTTAGTTGCATATTAGGGAATACTAATGGCAACTCTAGATGTCACTGTTTATACAAGAGAAGATACATCATATTGTCTATTTCTCCTAATGTTCTTAAGGTGTTGCTGTTTCTCAGCTGATACAGAAGTTCCTCTTGACATCAGACTACAGCATCTCTGTAATCTTGTCTGGGTGCTATAAAGGCAGAGTTGTACAAATCCAAAAAGCAGTCTGAGAATGCTCATCCCATTTCAAGGTATGCTCCTGGCCGTTACACAAAATTGAGTTGTAAAGTCATGGAAAAATTTGCTAAGTCTTGATGGAATGTACTGTCAGAGAAATACATCTAAAGCAGGTATCATATTTTATTGGTCTTGCAGAAGCCATCAACTGTGCTGCACCCTTGAATGGGATCTACTGTCCCTTAGACAAAATGGAGTTGTAAAATAAGGTTCAAATTTGTGAAGAGTTATTGAAGGGGTTCATATAGAACAACAAATTCAAATAGTACTAGAAAACCAGAACTGCACTTATATTCTTGAATGCCTTTCCAGGCACATCATCCAAATGTTTACAGCACCTTGATGTTGAATTAATTTTTTTATTGCAACAGGAATTCAAATCAAATCACAGTGGATCTAAGAGCAAAACACAGCAAACAAAACCACCACAACGACAAAACCAACAAACAAAATGAAAAATATCTTTGAACTGAAGTTTCATAGCTTTCTTAGCCGATTTGAACTATACTGTACACTTGCAGGCATTTTTGGGAAAAGTTTGATAAGTCTTTCACAAAGTGAGAAAATGGTGATTGAAGAAGCAAATGGAAGAATTAATTCTTATTTAATTTTAATCTGCTACCTATTTTTAATCTGGATAGATACTAAGTTTAGACTTCTGTCTAGGACTGCCTTTTTAATACATAATACACACACACACACATGCAATCTCATCTCAACAGCATTTCAGGAGTTGTGAACGTGTGTCCTAATAAAAAGTTTTTTGTGGCAAGATCCAGTATGTGTTTTTGCACAAATGGAAATGCATATTTTGTAGGTCAATAAATCAATTTGTGGTGAAGCTACAGAAAGAAATTATGACCTTATTCTTTAGTTCTTTATATAAAACAGTCCAAGTTTGTTTTACCTGCTGGGAGACTTTATTCCACCATCTACTAACTATTATGTCAACTACCTTTAGAAAGACTGATTGCAAGGAGAAAGGGCCAGAATTGCAGCAGTGGTGTCAGGCCACAAGAGTGCAAGTTGGTAAACCCAACGAAATTTTGAAACTGACAGGCCTTTCTGCATTCCTCACTTTCAGTTAAGGCAATGACCCTACTGTAAGCATTGCACAGATTCTCTAAACACAATTTTGCATAGCCCTACAAAAACTAAGCACAGAAATACAAAAGAATACAGAGATTCATGAAAAAAACCACCCTAACTCAAAAATCATTCCATTTTGAAAGTTTAAGAAATGTGTTCTGAATGCACACTGTATATTATCTTTCAGATAGACTTAATTTTCTTTCCTAGTTTCTTCTAGGAAAAGAAAGAAGCTTGTTTCTCTATAGAAATATTAGCACTCTACATTTCTCAAAGAAATAAGAGCTCTTTGTACAAGAAGGATGCTGACTCAACAGAATCCAAGAGACAATTTTCTTAAATTTTTTATACTGATGGAAAAAAAAAGACACAAGGAAGTACATTATCAACTAGCATAAATAAACTCTAAAGCTGTAAATGAATAAGTATGTAGTTACAGAAGCTAGGGATATCGTGACAGGCTTTTGTGTAGCAGTCAACACCGCACTAAGAGCCAGTGGTCATCAAGGCGTAGAATTTTTTAAGTGTACCTGAGAAACTGTATTTAAGGCTTTTTGCAAACCAAAAGAGAAGAGTCACCTGGTTTTAGATTTATTTCTGGTGTGGCCAAAGTATACACTGAGACCAATATAAATTGGCAAGAATTCCATGAAAACCAATTAAGTTAATGTGAATTTATAGAGGTATAACCAAGATCAGATGTGAGTCTGTGGAACTGTACTTGAAACAACACAGAGACATGAGCTCCTTCAGACTACAGCAATTTCAGTTTTTGTAAAATGGATTGTGATCACTGGATTAGGTTTTGGTGTAATAGCCTGTGGTAGACTACCTATGGTCTATAAAAGTTTCCCAGAAGTATCATCAGGGAAAAAAAACATACTCCATAAAATAGGAAAAGCTGCCCAATTGCCTGCTGGAGAATGGCTGACAAAATATTGGACAGCCTCTCCAGACATTTCTGCTCCACCTGAACAACCTTGGAATGCTAAATATTTAAAAAATATTTAAGTCATCTTCGATCTTTTTGGCAAATCTACCATTAGAAATAGTATGCACCTTATCTTAGTCATGATTTGCCTGAGATACTTTTCATTTTAGCCAAAAGCTGCTGCTGCACACTGATTATGGAAACTGTTCTAAAAACTGTGTTCCATACAAACTTTTCATATTCCCTATTACAGGGTAAGAGTCAAAGATTGCTGAAATCAATGAAATAGTTTTATAGGCCTTATTGACTTTCACCAAGACAAAGACATGAACAAAGACTTAAGATTTAGCCGTGAAAGTATGCAAACATATGCCAAGCTTATGTGTGAAAGCATTTCCACTGATGTCAATGCCTTTCATATTATCCACATTATGCATGTGCATGTCTACTACATTGAACTGAGACTTTCATGTCTACTTCTCAGACAAAACTTTTGCCTTTCAGTTAAATCTCATCTCAAGTATGCTTATGGATTCTGACATTTTCAACTAGCCAGCACTCAAAAATGAAACCTCTGACTAGTTACGGTTCTGAAGCACTTTTAGAAACCATGGCATGTAAAGAAAATAGTCTCGTCTCACTCAATAAAGGTAAAAAACTTACCACTATCAAGTGTGACACTGCTGATGCGGAAAAAAATTAAGTATTGCAACAGGTTATTAAATTGTTAATGGCTGCGTTCTATTCTCAGGTTTGTGGTTTGATGCAGTCTGGGCAAAATGTCAAACCATATCAACATTAACAGCTTCTGACAAGCTCAAGGGGGAAAAAAAAAAGCTGAATGAATAAGCTGTTCTGTAAATAAAGAGACATTGTAACCTTTAAAGTGAGGCAGAATTTAATTAAGAAAATTAACACAGAATTTTGAGAGATTGCAATTTTCTGAATCTCATTCTCTGTCGAGCAAAAGCTGTAGTCCTTTATAATAAGAAACACTAAGTATCTACTTTCTGATCAAAAGTTAGTGAGAACATCTAGATAAAAAGACAGATGAATGAAGTTCTTGAATTTAACTTTTTACATGTACCATTTTTAGCTTATACAGCATCAGAATGTGATGGTAGTTTCACTGTCTCCATTTCAAAGGTGAGGAAAATGAAGAGTAGTCAAGACTGAATCAATGGTCTTGCCAGGGTAAAAATCAAAATATTTTTTTCACATCTCTTTCTAGTGCTGTATCTAAGGATCAGTATAAATTCTACCTTATCTGCGAAAATCTATTGTCTTCCTCCTCTTCAGCTTAGAAAAACAAAGGTGAATTTATGTAGTCTTTAAATTTTAGTACTGAACCATTCTGTGTCTCAGAACATGTTTCTTTCTCAGATGCTGTGTTTTGTCCTGTTTCCTGTGTACTAACTCCTGGACAAGAAAAACCACCAGTATCTCTAATTGGTCAGTAAGTGAATTAGTTAACTGGACTATTTTAAAATAGGTATATCCTGATATCTTAACCAGATAAAAGTCTATTCCATAAGATTAAGAAGTTAAATCTTGTAGAAAGGTTACCAGACCATTGAAAACTGGGGGCTGGACAAATATGTTTTTTTGGTTTGTTTTTTTTTTTTCCAAAGAAGTGAAAGAATGAATTATGAATGAAAAGAAGAAAGGAAGAAAACAAGGTAGGAGTATGGAATGGAAAGAAAGAAGATAGAGAAAAGAAGGATTTCTTTTCTGTTTCAATCAGAAATTAGCAAATCATTGCTAATTTTCCAGATGCTGTCATGATTTTCCCGATTACAGGTAAAATTTCAGAAAAGCAAACAGAAAAAAAAAATTCTTTTAGTTTTTGAAATTTTCATCATATTTCTGTTAAAAAATGAACACACAGAGAGATAATAAAATTATCTAGGTAGTTAATCCGAACAGAATAATACTGTCTAATGCTACAGTTGATACTACCTTTTTAACAAAGAAGATAAATTTTGCATACTGAATAGGGAAAAAACATTGACTGCAAGGATAGAAACTTTGGATTTGCACAGCCTTATTGTTCTTCAGACTCGTAAGCATATCAACAAGTCTGCATTGACTACAAAGGGTACCGAGACATCTTGGCCCTATATGGAGACATCCCTGAGAAACATAAGATGTCTACAGTGAGGTGTCTCAATCCAGAACCTAATTCCACCCTGAAGTTTGTAGTTAACATACACAAAGGCAGTATTTTGTGCATTTCCATGTAGATTTCTAATTCATATAGACAAGGGCACAATCTCATCTTGAGAAGAACATCTCAGCTGCCTCTGTCTCAGAAAGCTGACATTGTTCTCTGCTTCTAATTAATCTTACTCCGTCAGTTCATTCCAGCAGCTGGAAAGGGTTTTCCTTCTGAGGATTGAAGCAGCAATGTTCCACTAACCTGACAATACAGGATCTTTGCAGCTGGTAGACAGTGATGGCACGTGTCACCTACACTTCAGTTTTCCATTGACCCATCCAGCCTTGCTATGGAAGTATCTTACTCTTCCATAAGTAGCACTGTGGAGAAAGAGTGCATTCCACACTTGGAAGACTGCTTCACACTGCAAGGGAGAAAAGGGTTATTATTGAGCCTATATGTATCTTTTATTCCTTCTAAGTCCATCTGCAATTAATTTTAGTTCCTATTGAACATCTTCTGATTTTAGTGCAATATAAACATTAAGGAACAATGGGAACCTTGGCTCTGCAACTGCATTTCTGCAGAGACACTGAGGCTGTTACATCTTTTATCTGCACTGGGCTAAAGCTGTTATTTTCAACACAGAATGCTTTGTTTGATAACATCTTAAAAATGTTATTGATCCTGAGGCTTTAATGTGGAACATTTGTCAGCTTAATGCTCTGCCATTCTCTCTGCTGTTCACAAAGATGTAACTGTTATGGAGGGTCCCCATTACAGAAGGTTTATCACAGTAATTTATTTGAAGACTGATGCTTCAAGAACGTGAGCAAGTCCTATAGAATATGCTAACCATCCCTCATGTCCTTTGATTGTTAACTGCTTTTATCACATCACTGGATCGGAGCACAAATATGCAGCTGTTCTTTGAACTTCTTTATGCTTTGCACCACCATATTTATGGCAACTGTAAAAGACTGAATCAGTTGAGAGCTGGGCCAGCATACATTTTAAAGAAGCAGGATTTTTTCAACTGCCCCAAAATAATTTTTTCATGAGACAGCAATGAATATACCTTTCCTTTTTGGTAGCAGCATTGAGAACTTAAAAATATCAGTTTAATATAAAACTAATAATAAGTTGTTGATAGAATTTCTGAGTACATAAACTTTAACTCCTATGTTAATTTCAGTTAAATTCTGGAAGAACCCCAATATTTTTTTCTAAAGTTTTGCTGAATTTTTAAGATCAAGCCTCAGTTCCAGTTGCAGGCAGAAACACTGACATTCCTACCAATATTTTAAAAACAAATAAAGAAAAAAGGAACATAATTTTTTCTTGCCTTCTTTTCAAATTACTGAGGAGCTGATTTCAACTATGATGATTAAAGAAGTTCTTCAATATACCTGCTTATTATCTCTTTCTATGACTCAACATTTCGTTTATCCAAAATAAGATGTGTAGAATAAAGATTTTTCTTAACCTTCTTAACTTATTACTAAGAAGCAATTCACATGAATGTTTGCCTTGAGTCAATACGTGAAGTAGATTGCGATAAAATAGCACCTTTAGGGATCAGAGCTCTTTAAGTAAATCTTTGAACTCCTTTAACCCTACCTGAGTTCAATAGACTGCAACTAAATGTCTGGGTGACCATGTTTAGCCAGTCTAATGCCACGAGTAATGCTGACAGCACCATTTTTTACCACATTCTATAGACAGCTGCTTTGAGTAAGAGTGCAGTCTGAAAAGTAAAATTTTCTGAAGGTGGTCCTGATCCACATGGAGATAAAACAAAGTGCTTGTTTCTCTATACTGCTCTGGCTTGCTCTTACAAGGGAAAACAGCATGAGATCCAGAGTCTACAATACTTAGTAGACCTCTTTGACCTCTTGGTCGAAGTATTAAATGGGGATATGTGTTGAGACTGAATTTCTACCCTGAATTGTTGTCACCTGTTTGTCACATATACACCATAATCTGTGTTGTATTTTCTATGAAAAATTTATTTTATGAGAGAGATATAGTGACTATTTTTTCTTAAAAATTAAATAGACTGTTTGCAGTATGTTGAGACTAAATATTTTTTTATTAACAACTGCTCTTCAAATCATAAAAGCTATTTTCAATCAAAAAGTACTTCAGTGAATGTTTTACCTTAAAATTATATTTCAGCACATCTCTTTTTTTCTAACTAGTTCAGCATTTTTCTTCATTACTGGCTGTTTATTTACTTGCAAATGTATTATTTGTTTCATAAATTGCTGTAAGTTCAACTATCTATAAATTTCCTGGGCGAATGACAGTCAAATTCTATTTCTTTTTTCTGGGTTGCAAATAGAAATTTAGATTAAATTGGGAAATATTTTTCAATGCATATGAATAAGACTAAAATTCAAGGAATCTTAAATAATTTTGGACTTCAATAGACCATTGTACTGCTATGTCCATCTGTTCAGAATATTTCACACTTTATGGTCTAAAGCAAGATGCTCATATCCGTGAAAGCAAAAGAGCTTGTCAGGCATTAAGAGGTCAGCAATCTGCTGAGAAAGAAAAGCAGGATGTCAACATCTTTAATAATGATCTTGAAGACCGTAGCATATTTGAAATATGCTTTCTAAAAATAAGGAATGGCTTTCTAAATCATGGCAACTACCAACAGAAGAGTTCAATAAGAAATCCAGTGAAGCATGAGCCATCATTGATGCAAACTAGACACACATAGATGCAAAGGTGGAATAACTGTTCCATCTTAGAAATTTTTCAAGTGATTTATTTGCTTCAAATACAAGTACTGAAAAGCCATGAAAAAAGGTACCCTTGAGAAAATTAAAAATGTGGTCCTAGAGTGATATACAACTTTCACTTCACTTTACATAAAAAGGTACTGTTTTCCTCCGGTACTGAAATTTGTCTTTTTTATAAATTATAAACAAAAAAATATCATGCTGTCAAGAAATATTTGGTCAGGCTATCATGGATTTTATTAGTAGAATAGCTTAAAAATACATTTACTATAATTCATTCTTTCCATATTAGTTACTTTACAGATGAAATTACTTGGAAATCAATTCTTCAGACAGTATATATTGCACTCATTTAGATCCCTGGAAGATGTTTGCAAGGAACTTTGTTAATTTAGGTTAATTGAATGCCAGAGTGTTCAAAAGAGAAGATATTTTTACAATTCTTAAGAAGTGCCCCAGAACTGAAACTTTTCAGAGATACCCTGAGGTATGTGCAAGCCAGCACACAAACTTCAAACTACTGTTTCAGCCCAAGAATCTTCATAACTCCAGAAGATGTGAGAATCACAGAGACTCTAAGGTGACTTTTACATCACAGATCATACTGGTAGACCTGACGGTTTAAAGCAGAACCCGCAAAACCACTCAGTCCATCCTTTAACTTGTAATCTGAGCAAGCTTGACCAGGAGCAATCAAGAATCAGTGAACATGGGACCTCATTTCATTGGTTGAGAAGCCATTTCTGGCCCTGTGTACTTCCTTTGGACTTCCTGAACTGTGTCAGGGCAGTAGATACTAACTATAAATCTCCATTTAGATTGCCACTAGTTCAGATTCGCCAGCAGGCCTGGATCTGACAGGCAGCCCCTAAACAGGCTTTGTTCATGGCTCTAGCCACAGCCCAGGCTTGCTATGTTCAGCTGGTATCCTGCATGCTAGAGGCTCTTGCCCAATGATGTGCAGCTTTCCTGATTCTGGTGTTGGATCTCACGCAGAGAAATGGAGAATTGACAGCTCTACTGAGTGTCGGATAAAGGACGAGTTGGAACTTGTTTAATAAGGCCTAACAATAAAATATCTGGATATGTAAGCCTAAATGGACTTTTCAGCGCCCAGACAGATGCTAGTTCATAGATAGTAGGTGGATGCTATATTATCTTATCTCTGCTTAGAAATAGAGCTTACAATTTGCCAACACAAGGGGAAAAGAAAAAGCATCTCTTTCAATAAGTGCTGCTAATGGTGCTCAGATAAATTTCAAAATGTAAACTCCAAGGATTTGCAACTAACCACTGCACCCCTACCATTCCAAATTTTAGATACCATTAATTCAAATCTTTTGTTATGGTAATTTGATTGGAAATCAAAGTCTATATTGTTGAAGAAAGAGTGCAATAATGGAAAATTAAACTAATGTTCCCTTTGAGACAATATCTGTTTACTAATTCAGGCTCAGTTTGGCTCCAGGCATCAGTGTTTGGACAACACTGCCTGCAAAGTGTCAACCACACGTCCAAAATAGTAAAGAAAGAAGAAAATCAGTTTTGAAAATTGGTATTTGTAAGCTGGAGACTGAATTTTGGGTTGAAGCAACACCGAGTTGACTATTTTTAAGCACAGAGCACACCTAACCAACAGACAGCTGTGAATGATTTGCATTACCCTTAGCCATAAAATTCAACATGGTGTGCCAAGAATCTGAATTATGAGGCAAAGGGAACAGGCTTCTAGTAATGAAGTGTCACACACAAAAGAGAAGGAAAATAATGGAAAATCAATGGTTATCTCCAGTCAAGAAGTTTTCAGTAACATAGAATGGCAATTATTGGGGAATGAATTCAATCCAAAATCATGTGTTTGGTCTTGCTTCAGCCTGAAAACTATAACCTATTTTATGGTGGAAGACATCCCGCTTGAAACAGAAAAATCCACAATTGCTGAACTTCCATTTCACATAAATCATCTTTTGTAATTGATGTAATAATACACTTCACTTGCTGACATGATTAGTCTGGCTACATAAATGCTATTTACTATTGCAAAAAAAATCTGAAATAGTCATGAGTGAAGTAGGGTGAAATATTTCAGTTTAAGAGAAATGAAGAGGTAATTGAAGCAGAGGAGGTAATATTTAAGCTTATTTAAGTTGAAATATATTTGCCTTTTTGTGCTCTCTTGTCCCGCCAATATGGTAGTTTGACAATCCTGTAATAAAATATCTTGGTCTTACCTGCAACATTAAGCAAACCAAGAGCCATTTTCTGACCAATTGACTTTATTGTCTCTACACAGATTTGATAGTATTGCTTGGGTAATGAGGCAGAAGAAAGATGCTGGGAAAGAACAGCAGGTATCTAGATGGAACAAAATAAAAATGAACTGAATTGTGTCTCTGTGGGGCATGAGAGCTCAGTAGATTCCAACCTGCAGAACTGCACAAATGGTTACTTGACAGGAAAAAGTGAATAATTTAACCAAGTAACAACTGAATTCATTTTTAGGTTGTTTGTTCAGATATAGAATCATGAGATTCCAAGAGACAGTCCTGATTTAAAATAACTCATATAGCTCAGAAAGCTATTCAGATGGAGCATGACAGACTGTCCACAGTGGTCTGGAAATTTCGAAGAATACTTACATAGTCAGAAAGTGATTAAAAAGGAATAAAAATTTGGTTTTCAATAAGAAGTAAAAAAAAGTAAAACATATTTTCCATTTTTTTAAGAACAAACAATGTTATTTTTGACTGTTCCTGAAGTATTATCTCACTTTCACAGACTGTGACCTCCTGTGAACTACAATGAAATGACATTAGGAGGTCAGGAAAGAAATTTGTAGAAGCAATATGCGCTATTGTCACATCTTTCTAACATTACTCTAGATCTACAAAATGCTACAAAATTGCTATCCACAGACATTACAACTTGGTTTTAAATTTACTTTTAAAACAGGCTTACTTTATTTATCAATATTACCTTTAACCCTAAGAGGACACATATCCCTGTGGATTATACACTTGCAACAAACTTAGCTGTCACCTGTTCAAATATACACACTGAACTATTTTCAAGACTTTACTTGCCTCTTTTGTTTTCAAATTGAAAAATGAAAGTACTAATGACGGAATACCTAATGCAATATTTCAAAAGCAGTAAGCTTTTTTCCACCTTCCCTTTCTTAAGTGAATCTTCATCAGAATCAAGGTTTTTCTGAAGAATGGTTTATCCATTCAATCATATTATTTTCAATGAGCTGTGTGAAATAATAAGAGAATTTTTTTACAATAATGTTTTTTTAATAGATAATCTGCAAAAAAACAACTTTATAGTTGAATGACTTATTTCACTGTAACTTTGTAAAAATGCGGTTTAGGACTAGGATTAGAATAATTTCAGAGCAATAAATGGGACAGAGTACCTTTCTTTTTGTTTCCATATGAAAACTTTTACAAAACGTGTGTTACATTTTAAACAATTCACCATTTTTCCTTCTGGATCTACACCAGCATTTAGAGTAATAAATAAATTCAGAAGTAATTATTTTCCAGAAAGATTTTCTAAAGAATATATTAATGGATTTAATGTGTTTGGATCTGCAAAACAATAATATCAAAAAATGCTTCTGCAAAGCTAGTTCGCAAATACTGTAATTATATCCTCAGTTTCTCTATAACTCATGACTAAGTAGTGTCACTGCAACTGAAAACCACCACTAACAATCATACCTCGACATAGCATCTTTCATCTGGAAGGATTCTGAGGAACTTCGCTTTTATTACTTCAATGCAAAGGTCATTCATTTCCAAATGACAGTTTCTTTATATTCTCCTTCCTGTGATGCAAAGACACAGAAATGAAAGATTCAGTGAGCTTTCAGGCTAACCTATATTGCTGTACACTTTCCCTTTATGGCTTGGGGTGACTTCCCCACCCCCTGCCCCGCAATGAAAGGATGTAAAATCAGGATTGTACTGCCTGGTCCCGAGAGTCACATTTGATTAAAAATGCAGGAACTAATGTGCCATTGGCCTGCTATGGTCTTAGCATATAGTTTATTATTCAGTTTATAAGAAACATGTTATTCATATAAGTGACATTATTAGAACCATAAATTATTATATAAACATAGATCTCTATTTGTAACTGCTGTGGCTTTCATTAGAATTGGCTAAAAAAGTACTCAAATCAGTTGTCTTAGGAATGATCTATATTAATGTCTATGTCTTCTGTCTGTCATCTGGAATGTTTTTGCTTTCTAGGGAAAAGTAAGTACTACATGAAAAGACAGGTGGAAATAAAGTACAAAAGGAAACTGTTCAGTTCACATTTGGCATTCCACTACAGCTTGGAAAATTGGAGGTTGATAAAGACCTTAAAAAGAAAAAAACTGCAAAGATCTCTCAGCACCATTGTTTCACATTCCTTTACAATCTTACAGTTTTACTAATTTTAGTAAGTGCTTAGAAACATTTATTGCCTTGTCAAAACTAGCATTAAAAAAAAGGCAATCTGGCAATAGGGTAAGTTATTAGATTGTAGTATTTTGTGTTATAAGTACATCTCTTTTTAGTTGGTCCATTCTTTTTTCTTTTTTTTTTTTTTTTTTTT
The DNA here is from genome assembly GCA_013400415.1 of Scytalopus superciliaris. Classification (NCBI taxonomy): domain Eukaryota; kingdom Metazoa; phylum Chordata; class Aves; order Passeriformes; family Rhinocryptidae; genus Scytalopus; species Scytalopus superciliaris. The sequence goes on from VXBX01009069.1 coordinate 797,473, forward strand.
GGCAGGGAACATTGAGGGGGTGGGTAGGATCCCTTTTAAAGGTAAAAACAACACCAATGAAATATGAATGGGTTTAAGGTTAGGGTTAAGTTCCCAATTAAGTAAATTGGAACTGCATATCCAGAGTTTTAGACCATTTTAATAAATCCTGAATACATCTTTTTCAAACATTTGTTATTTGTTTGAATCTTTTGCTGTCTGAGACTTTGACACTAAGAGAAGGGCTGAAAAACATATTCCAAACACATTGGTACTGTGTATCAAAAAGATCACTATGATCTTATCACTGCACTGATTTTTGCAATGATTTGTAGCATGGCCAGAATCAGAAAGGGTCATACAGAATAGCCTTATCTTCTCTATAAATGGTATCTGTACCTTCAGCCACTCAGAGTTCAAGTAAGCTAGCAGCTACTTTGCCTTGCATTGTTTTAGGATATGTCATAAAGGCTCATAAAGCAATTCAAAAAGTGTGCATATAAAGTTTGGGTTTTTTTTCTTTTTTGTTAGGCAAAGCATATAAAGTTTTTTTTTTCTTTCTTACAGACTTTTTCTCCTCTTCCTCCTCACACACCAGCAGTCAGAAACTGCCATGGATAACGGTGTAAATTGCCAAAATATGGATTACCAAAATATAATCACAGCAATAATAGAGGAAGAGGTCATTGACTTGACCTCATCCCAGTTTCTCACGTCTTTCCACAGATTCAGAAGAAACCATTCCATCAATGTCTTATTTTTCTCAAGATGCCAAGGCAATTCCTAAACCCAGGTTTACTTACAGTAGTGTGTTTCAACATCATACATTGAATTTTCAAAGCATATTAGACATATTTTTTTAGTGGGTACAGGTTGGCTAACCATTTTTTTTTTCTGCTGTCCCTTCAAATGGTTGAACATGAGCAAGCATGGGTGAACACAGAGATTCAGAAGAAGTAAAACAGGGTAGAGACAGTAATATGTCGCAGGAAGTGTGGGCACTTCCCAAAAAATGTGTGAATTGATTCCCATATTGGGGCAGCAATACAAAAGGCTGTTGCAAAGAAAACATGGCTCAGCTGAGACCTAATCCAGTAAGAACCTTTCTATAAGCAGGCAAGAGGTTTATCATGATAAACCTGACTGCTTTGTGAAGGACAAGATGGCAAAGCCTTGAAAGCACCAAATGATGCATTTCCATAGCTACAGAATATGCATGAAAACAAGTGGAATAACCAGGTTGAAGCTTGTTGATGCCCTGGAGGTGCATGGGCACTCCCTACCTCACTGGGAAAGGACTCCTTTTTCAATGGATCATGAGTTCTCTTTCCTTTATATCCCTGTAAATCTTAAATTTCATGGCCACACAGATATTTTATATTCATCTCGTAGGAATCAAAATTTTGTTCCTAAAACTACATCAACTTCCTCTTCTGGCTGACATAAGCAAAATTGTTCTTTTAACATAAAATTAAGACTTTTTCTCTGCTTTTGGAGCATTAAAGGGAACAGGCGAATGGATAATAGAATTATGTGGTTTCATCAATTTTTGTAGGACTAAAGCAGTACAGTAGTGTTTCTAATAACAGCTCTATCAGTGGCCTTCCCTTCATTTCCCCTATTGCCTTATCAGTGGAAGACTGGAAGGGATACCCAACAGAAGGTGGTAAGTTAGACTAAATTAAATAGACTCATACATATTTCTCTTAAATTTATCTCATATAATGATAATACAAGGAATTATTATGCTTCAGATAGTATAGTGCACATTTACTGAGATTCATCCATAAATCACTGTGAGAGGGTTTGTTCTGTCTTTCAGACATGGACATGATACCTGCTGTAGCCACGAGATTCTCAGACCTCTGCATGCAACAGCATAGACTGACCATAAGATGTGCTGTGATGTTAATTGCTTTGCAAACTGATGGATTCTCTGGGGTTTTCTCTGTAGACATAAAGAAGTCTTACATCCTACACAGTTATATAACCTCCAATATTTTTTCTTTAGAAACTACATGAAACACACTGAACTTTGGGGGGGTTTTTTGTTTGGTTGGTTGGGTTTTTTGTTTGTTTGTTTGTTTGTTTGTTTGTTTTTCTTTTCAAACTTTATGACAATGAAGTAAGGCAAATTTTTAACTGACCTTTGAATGTAGAATGTGACCTTAGTATGTTAATTTAGTTATTAAGTTAAACACATTCTGGAATCCTTTTTGATACAGCGGCCAGGTGACCCCGAAGAGCTTTAGTCTGTGTTTTTCTATGTCTTGCCCTCTAAAAAGTTCTATGCAAACTGCTGAATTAGTCCACAAAAATTTCCAACTGAACTGAATGTGCCTGGAAATTCTCTGAGTGGACAAATGACACCTTCCAAATAATATCAGGAAATATTCTAAGAGCTTGAAAACAGAGACAGTCATGTTCCACTGTCTAAGAATGTTTCTGCATGTTACTTAAATTATTAATATAACACAGCCAAACAAAGAATTCTTTCAGAAGAGACAGCAATGGAGGATTAGTTGACTAGACTGTATTTTTCTTTCTTAAGCAACACACTTTTTCTGGCACTTACTGAAATTTATAGGCATGGCTCTGTCACTGAAACTCCAGCAAAGTGGCTTCGAGTCTGAACAAATATAGGTTACAGCAGGATTGGATCCTAACTTTTTCAAACATTTGACACAGTACTTACTTTTATGAGGACCTATAAAAAACGAAATAAAGTAAACTGTATCGTCCCCTTCATCCCTGTGGACAGATAAGATTAAGTCCACATGGATCTCTGTGGTGAACTTGTGGAGGAACAGAGTGTAAACTTTCAGGGTTGTGTCTCTAAACTTGAAAAAAAAAATAAAAATCATTCTGTATTTGTTTCAAGGGTTTCATAGGATTCATGAGCAAGAATGGAGCCTGAGTGCTGGCTGTTCTCCATGACACTGCTGTACAACTTCATAACCATATGAGGCAAAAACCAGAATGTATGGAGAGCCGAGTTACAGGATCTATACTGGATACAAAAACTCAGTTTCAACTTGTGCTGCTGACATGGAATATAGAGAGGAAATCTGGTTTCCTCTATTTCAGGTGGACACCAAATTCATCAGACTTTCATGCACAATCTGAATACCTTCTCAACAAGAGGAATTGATGTCAAAGTGTTAAAATATAGTGCAAAAATAAAAATACAAATTTAGTATCTATGTAAGAGCATTCATTTGAACTCAGAACTCTCAAGACTGTCTTAGGTAATGCTTCTAAGCTGTTTATTTCAGTTCATCTATACAGAACATTCAGATGTTCACTGATGTACAAAACAGGACTGTGAGATAATTCATCTGCTGCGCAGTATTTAGGGTATTTATCCTAGAGATGTGATATACAGTCTCTGATCTAGTGAATATCCAAGTAGTTTACACAAAATGAAATAATTTAAACAGAAAAGACCTTAACTAGCTCTATATTGGATATAAAACAGGATGATTGAGGACATTCTCATACTCAGATTTGAAATTCCTGAAGCAGGAATTGAACTTATGTTCTTCCATAAGCACAACAAAATGCTAAGAATAAGAGTTATTTTGTAACATGGAAGCAATGTCATTTTGTAAGTGCTGTGTAAGTCCACCAACTTCTTTTATTCTGTTAAATCTACTCAAGTGAGTTTTCTTTTTCTCTCAGACTTTTTTTTTTTTTTTTTTTTCTGACCAAGTACAGAATCTGAGCCAGAAGTTGTTTGGTTTGGTGATAGCAATGTAAAACTCACACACTACTTCATTCCAGAAGGATTCCTTTTCAAGTTTTATGGATGTACTGGAAAAATAATTAAACACACAGTTCTGTTGTGAACAAATATTTGACAGTGGCATGGGAGTAGTCCATGTGGAGTGTGTTAAGATTCATAATACTAACAGCAGAAGCATGCCAGCTTTGTAGCAGTTGACTTTTTATGTGAGAGTGATTACAGCTGGAAGCACACTAAAAATTAACAACACATAACTACATAACATTAGCAGGAACTGCAGAGCTGAATTGAGTCACAATAAAAGCACTGAAGTTACATTTCAGTATTACTTTAAGTCTATAAAACCTCATGTTTTTCGTGTTCAAATATAGTTTGGGTATATTTTAATGTTTTTTATCAACATGACGAATCTATCTAAATGCACAACTATTGCAGTATTTCTGTTGTGCAAAGATCTTGTTCACATCCAGAAGTGAATTATGCTCACTGATATGCAGTGATCTATGCACTGGATATTCACGCACCTAATGTCCAGTGTTTGTGTACACTTCCCAGTCAGTCATGCCTATCAGCTGAGAGAAGCAGGGTGAGATAAAATGAGTGAGAAAGAGAAATACAAAGTGAGATAGATGAGAGCGTGAGAGGAAACAAAATCACTTTTTACTTGGCTGTTTTAAAGAAGAGGCGTGAAACTCATGAATACTTCCCTGAAGTCTGAGTCATCCAGTGCCCCTCAGCATTTGAATAATAGTACAAATGAGCAGAAGAGAAAGCAAATATCACTACTACATTAGATCATTCTTCTTGGTAGATTTCTGAATTCATTTTTCCCTGTCTAAGCACAATTCTAAAGCATAGGAAACTTAGCAGTCTTGTCCATGGAGACCAAATTCAATAGCCATATTGAGCTTCTCTGCAGAAAACGCAGCAGCTTCCACAAATCCTCCAGAAAAGTGAGTGAGATGCCAGCTAAACCAGGTGATGAGGCCTGTGGAAAGTACTTTCTCTGACGAGGCACAGAACTATAAGTAGGATAGGAAGGAAATTATCATCACCCACTTACATCATATTAACTAAACAGCCATTTTTTCTTTTTTTTTCTTTTTTTCTGATGAAGATTTCCGTTTTAGTAAACAGTGTTAGTTTTAGCAATCCAAAATTATTAGTCCCTGATTACATTATCACTATGTTCACAGATCACTTTGACAAGTGGTGTATTTCTAGTGCTGCTGGAACAGATAGGGAATATGTAGGAGGCAAAGATTGGAAAAAAACCCCTATTCATAGGTACTTATGGAGGTTAATGCAAAGAATATGTGTAAGGGTATTAGAACTGGTGCACTAGATTCACAGCTCACTGAGGTCTCACAATATTCCTCAGTTCAGGGTCAGTGGGAACAAAGATATTGAAATGAAAACCCAAAGCCCAGGGAAGAAAAGAAATTTCCTAATTATTTTCACTGATGTCTAAGGTTCATTCTGCAGTTAATAGTACAGCAAGGATACTTAAGTTTTCAGAGAACACTATGTTAAGAAAAATATGTTTCCTCATGTGTATAATACTAAAATCTTATAATAATCAACATACTTACAAAATACTCTGCTCATAACTTCTGGTCTATCACTATTTTCAGATCTGGTCTAATTCTGTTTAGATCAATGAGTGCCATCTCTATCTGGGCTTAGTCCTACAAACTATTTTTTGCCTTTTATTTCTATGCAGATTTTCAGTGTAATATCCTCCCACACAATTCGGGATATGTTTTTTGACCTATTTATAAAGTTGTTACTCCGTCAACATTATTTCACTTTAGACCAATTCCAACATCTTCCTATTAGGACAGAAGGCCAAACCTTTATTTGCTTGGCTTTATGCTCCTTTCTATGCACCTTTGTAATTCCTTAGTTACAGCTTAATTTGCTAATAAGAGTAATGTATATTTAAGAAAAACTATTTCATTGAACATTAACAAAGGAAATTACACGGGAGACAAGCATTCCTTAGAGAGACACCCTCCTAGAAAAACTGAAATCCCTTCTTAATTTACTATTATTGAAATTCCTTTTATTTGCATCATCAAAATTAATTCCCAGGCAGTTATACTTTACAGGCAAATCATCGCTGTTCAAAATGATATCACAACACACATTTTTTCAATTTGGGTGGCAAACATGCTACTGAAGGTTTGGGAAAAGCCAGGCTGCCTGATATTAGTGCTTGTTTTCTATGCAGCACAGCATGAAAGATCTGGCACGTGTTTTGTGCTTCTGACTTGATGCATATTTTCTGTATTTTCTTGATGTCTAAACCAAAAATAATAGTGAATTCAAGTGTTTTTCATCATGATCCTAAATCATTCACATGTGTGACTAGCCTAGGTGCCACAAAGTTCCACCTCATTTAGCTGTTCTTCATTCAGCAAGAGCTGAATAATTTTAAGATAGATTTCATAGAATCATAGAATATGCTAAGCTGGAAAAGACTCACCAGGATCATTGAGTACAACTCCTGCCCCTGCCCTTCCACTTGCCTTTGCGAGGATGTTGAAAACTGCAGTGAGGTCTCCTCTCCGTCCTCTTCTTCAGGCTGAACAAGCCAAGTGTCCTCAGCCAGTGCTCATAAAACTTTTCCTGCAGACCCTTCACCATCCTTGTGGACCTCCTTTGGACAGTTTCTAACAGATTAATGTCTAACTTTATAGTGAAATCCTATATGAAAATATATTTTAAAGAGGTTTTTTTCCTGTACACAATTTCCTAATTTACTGTTTCAAACTAAACCAGTTTAATTAAGAGTTAAACCTTATGAAAAATATCTACACAGGGGACTTGCACCAATCTGAAAAAAAACTCTTTCTAGCTGAACTAGAAAAGTAGGACTAATTTAAATTCTAACAATAAATCAGTCCCAGAGAAAATGAGAATATGAGTGTGCATTTGGAAGTCAGCTGCCTTATTTGAGTTAGCAAGTTGTTTCCCAGACTTCAGTAGCTAAGTTTGGCTTAAAAGCTTCATTACCTGGAGGATCACATCAATTTTCTTGTTGCTGAACAAGCCTTCAGAACCAAGATAAAGCTTACAAACAATAAGGCAAATTTTCAAATCTCTCATTTACACCATTTAACTCATCAATCATTTTAGGATCAGTGCTTTCTTAGCCATTTAACTGAAATTTTGTAAGCACTTGCAGCAGTGAAAGGAGAAAACTTTTGTGATCAAAAGGGATTTTGAATTATTTTTTAGAAATAAAACTATATAGGCACTTTAACCCACTTTTTCTTGATTAGAGGAAAACAAAAATCAGGACTATGTTCAGTATAAGACTTTATTGTGTATATATCAACCAATCAAACAAGGAAAAATAATATAACCCAATTAAGTTGGGTATTCTGTTGAATTTATGTAGTCAGTAGTTGGCTAAGAAAATGACAGGACATGCACAAAGATGGAAGAAGATTGTGGCCCCATCAATATTTAGGAAGCTTGAGATTTTTGAAGCAGTCAGCAGTAGCTGACCATTTATTCACCAAGACTGATGAAAGTATCTTACTCACAAATGTCTTTCTACTGACCTTCCTCTGGCATCATCACTGTGCAGTTTGTCACACCAAGAAAATGTGACACTTATAAAAATGTCTCAAGTATGCAGTCACACTTCCAAATCAATCCTCTAACCAAGATTTGAGGACTCAAAAATGCAAAAGGCTTCCTTGTCTGTGGAATAAAATGAAAGTTTCAAAAACCTCTACCCTTAAGTTTCAACACCTGCATCTTCAGGTAAGACTGGACATGACAAGTCTACATTTAGAGAGCATTCTGGAATTGACTGTAAAATTTGATATGGTTAGAAAAACATTTAATAGTTGGGTGTTTAGGTATCTGCTCATCTTTTTATCTCATCAGATAATTAAATCTTCTTCTAGGACAAGATATTAAGCAGGAGAATAATGTGAGATGTGAACACAGAAATTTATTAATAAAGAACCTACAAAGAAAAAGAAAATTAGCAAGTTTTTAACTTGAGAAGGGACAGAGAATCTGCCACTGTTTTTCCAATCTAACTAAATAGTACATCGGGGACAGCATTTCAGGCAAACAGCTTATCTGAAAGAGCAGTTCCCTGATTAAACCACCAATGATAAATCATAGGGTATTCTCTAGTGCAATGCACTGTTTTAACCATACAGAAATGAAAGAAAAGGATATAAAATGCTAGGCCTTAGAGACTCTATATGGTGAAAGTGAGTTTTGAAATCTACAGAGAATTGTTCATGTGTGAAAATATTTAATTTCTTTCTCCTTTTTTTTTTTTGTTTTAGTGATCTCAAGGTGGTTAGTACTTTTTATAGTTTTGACCTACTCTGCAGAAATCAAGAATGATTATAGAAGAAAAATGACTAAGTGTGATTCTGATTAAAGCTATATGAAATATGACTAGAACTTCTTTTTAATACATGCATTTAATTTTGAATAACAGTGTAAAATCTGCAGTTTAGTACCACTAGTATTATTAAACTAGGGAATACAAAATTTTAAATCGCAGAAATAAGATTAGCTTTATTTGATCATTCAAATACTGTTTATTCTTGTATATATATATATATGCACATATACTATGTGTTAGTGTATGTCTGTGCATGTCAGTCTTTAACTTAACATAAGCCATATTTATCTGAATTTATTCTTATATACTTATCTGTGAATTTCCTCTCACTTTTTATTGTTACCACAGAACCCATCTCATGTATTGCTCAGAATAGGCATTGCTCAATAAGTAGTTCCTTTTTCACAGTTAAACTTGTGTCCCTGGGCCACACCATTCAAAGAAATCACTGTATTTTACCTTGAAGGTAGAGCTTTGCAGACCTTCATCACTGTTGGAATTTGGGGTTTACAAACATGAATGAAGCTCTTTTAAAAGGACACAGGAAGGTCTCAATGATACAAGGAAAGAAAACACCTGACATTGGCATTTTGTCCTACAAAGAACATAATAAGCACACTGTGATGAGCAAGTCGACAAAAGGATGTTTTGCTTTCCCCTGGAGCCAAGACAGAAGATACAATTACAAGGCTGGAATTACTTCAGCTTGCTTTGGAGGTAGTCAGGAAAAGGTCTTGCAGCTCAAAGTGATCCTAAAAGCGTGATCATGTCTATAACTGATAGCACTAGATATGACTAATTACAAAAGACTCTGGAGACCTCCAAGGGGATTGAAGGAGAAAAACATTAAAGCACTTTCCCAGAAATTCATCCCATGTCATAAGCAAAAGCAGTCAGGGGTCAGAAGAAGTTGTAACCTTCTTGTACAGCACAAGAAGGATGTGTCCTTGTTAGAGCTTCCTGAAATCAATCTTCCACTAACAGTATGGCTAACACAGACAGGAGAGATAAACATAAGGAGAAAGAGAAGAGGTGAAAAAATATACATATACACCTATATGCTTAGAACTAAACCATAACGAAAGGATCCTGCATCACCAAACCTCAGACAGACACAAAAGAGAAACTTTAATTTCCACCTAGGTAATAAACAAGTGGAATTTTTTATGTCTGAGATGAGTCTGACCCACTTCAAAATTACTGAATTTGGGCTGTAATGTTTCATTAATTCCTAAATGGAATTGTGCTGTAGGATTCACGTTACCAGAGTCTTTCCATTGATGATTATAACCTATATAGAAAGAAATCAGTGGGGAAAAAAGGAGTGGGAAGGTATGAGATGTTAACTCTTTCTAAGTTACCAATATTGTGAAACAAATAAACTTTAGTAACTAGGAGTTACTGTGGTAATGAGTAAAGCACTATATGTGTGGCTGTAGATCACCAAATAAGACTAAACAATGGGATAATCAACTTTTTAAAGACCATTATATCTTGTGAAGGGGGAAGAAGATGCATTAATGTCAGGGATTTCAATTCTTACTGACATGTGTTGGAAGTCACATGCAGGGAGCTCCTCAATACTTTCAGTATTTATAAAATTATAAAATTTAACCTGAAAAAAATGTGACAACCAATATAGATTGTCTTCACATGGAAAGAAGCATTGATCTCAGAGCAAAAATTAAGAATTGGTAGAGTACAAGATATAAGGAGAAAATTGTGTTTGAGAGTGAGGAGCAAAGCCCCAACCTCCACCATATTTACAGTTCATTTGAATTTTATAAGCTAGCTTCATGCACTTGATAACAATTATGAGCAAAGTCTATTGGGAGAAAGTAATTAAATGTGACTGTTAACTGGGAATTCCTTAAGTGCCAAAAATGTCAAAATTTCTGCTGAGGAGGAAGGCTCTGCTAGCTACAACACACATGGAAGGAAACCAAGAGCATCAGTTAATTAACTAATAATTATAATACAAAATAGGAGGAGCTGGTAGTCATAAACATATAGGGGGAAAAGGGAAATATATATGATTTATAAGTGAATTAAAAAGAAAAAGAGAAATATACAGCTTAAGTATCTATGTGATTGGCAGTTTTAAAAATACGGTTTACAACTATTGCACATATTTGGAATACATGTGGTGACCGGACAAAAAGTTTCACACTTTCAGCATAGGTACACTTAGACTTCTGCATGTTTATAACTGGTAGACAATATTACCCCTTTAAAATGCTAAAACAAGCTAAATATATGTGTGTATATATATATATATATAGTCCTAAGCCGATGGTTTTAATGTCAACCTGTAGATTTTAATTCTTGAATATATACTATTTAAACTTTTTAATAAATCGCTTTTAGAAAGACAGTGTAGATACATTATTATAAAATTCTGAATGACATAAAGATCGAGAGAATCAGTAGCAGCAAGAAGACTGTAACATATGCAGAATGAACTCAGTTTCTTGATAAACATACTGTGGGAAAATTATGTGTATTTCAACACTGTCAAATGGAAAGAACATAATTATGAACAAAGAATGTAAGTCTTTCTTTAGGATTGGGAATTCTAAGGAATGAGAGAAATACTGAGTAACTTGGAGGTCAGCATGGATAATTACTTGGACATGAGTTTTCATTGTGGAATACAAAAGTCCTTGAAAGTTTTAGTAAGGAAATTCCAAATATAAGTGAAGAGAGCATGTTACATCTGTACTGGCACTGAAGCCATCAGTGCCAGATTGTTGCATCTAATTATGTGTTTAAAGAAAGATGATGAAAAATTATAAATGGTTCAGAAAAGTCCAGGAATATGATTAAAGAACTGAAGTACGTCTCTTACTGAGGAAACAAAACAAAACAAAACAAAGCAAAACAAATCAGAAGAATAGTTAATTGAAGGTTAAGAAGTGACATAATCAGTGATTAAACATTCTTTCCTGATGAAATCTGATAACAGAGACATAAGGACAATAATCTCTTCTTATTATTCTTCCCAAACAACACCAGCATTTCTGTGGGATAATTCTGTTTCCCAGTGATACATATTTTAATGCCTCAAAATCCTTTCCCGAAGGTAACTTCTGATCTCCACATGATTCTAATTCTCAGACTGAGAATGAGAAAGAGCTGGGCAATTTTTGCCATAATTATCTGTTGAAAACTTTACCTTGAGGCCTGACAATGAAAAGTAGTTAAAATCAGGCTGCCTTCTAAGGATCTAAGAATGCACCATGCACAGTCCTGACCTGAGGTGTCACCTTCCAAACTACTTGCAAATTTTCTGTGGTTTTGATTCATGTGACCCGACAGAGTTTCTTAAAAGTGGAGCAATGCTCTAATCTTCATTTTATAACTTGGTTTTTATGAAAAATTACACCTCTGAAGCTTATCCAAAGTCACAAATAAAGCAGTGGCTGGTGATAACAGTACAAAAATGATTTTTTCTTTTTTTACTTCTGTTAAAGTTATCACTAGACTTAGCGATTACCGGTTACATCACTATATTCATGCTATAGTATTTACAGACTCTGATTTTCTATTCAGAACTCCACATTCTTCATTTCACAACTTATTTAGTGAAACAAAAGAAGACAAAATTAAAATAAAAACCCAAATATGGGCAATTCACAGGCATGAAATTTCAAGCAACAGGAGAACCTCAATGTAAAAAAAAAATTAAAAAAAATCAGTTCTTCTTTAAACTATAGAGGAGAAAGAGATGATGTCTGAGTGGGATTTTGAGGTTCCTAGTTCCAAACTTAGAGACTTGAGCCTCCAGCTTTAATCCTAGGCACTGGCACAGATTGTATATGGAGAAATTTCCATGTGCTACAGTTTATGTTCTAATCTAAACACTACAATATAAACTGGGGCATGTGTTATTTCACGGATGACACAGTTTTCAAGTTATGACTGTTTAGTAGTGTCCCAGGCTCTTGGTTCCCACACATTCCGTGACTTTTTCATTTTCCAGAACTGTCATCAAAAGCAGCTTCAGACTGCTGGAGAACACTGAGAGAAAAGAGTAAAAGATATGTAATATATTTGGATAATAAATTGTGATGTATCTGTGTTATGACATTATCTGTTACTCTGATGATAGGTCAGGATTGCAGTCAGGCAGTTTAAAGCAGTTAGTTTAAGAAAACAAAATTGTTCCCAGTAGATTTATAAAGGCCATACAAGCAATAGAGAAAATCTCTTTCCTCATCCTCTTCTCCATTGCTCACTCTCTGCCTTCTCTACAATGAATCACAATGATATACATTTCTTTTTTTCACCCAGCTTAATTTTCTCCAAACTCAGAAGAATATTTTCTTAAAAATTATTTGCCTACTTCCCCTAATATTGATAACAAGGTACCCCCTTCTTAGGATTTTTGGTTCTTTGCTTGCTGTTTTCATATAGGTTTGAACCTAGTCAGCTAACTTTGCATTTTTACCACCAGCCATATTTGCTGAGTTACTATTACTTGTATAACTGGCATAAATTAGGATTCATATTTCAAGCCTCGACCCCTGATTTTTCAGTTTTCATATATGTAGAAACATTGTTAGTCCTTCTGTGACTCATCAGCTATCACATGTGGCAGGGAACTTTAAGTTTTTATGTAGCATTTTTCTACAATACCACTGAAGAGTTTCATGTAGTGTGACATATCCATGTGCAATTTAATTTTCCTTCCAGAAGTGCAATTCTCAGTCTGGAATGGAACACAAATAAAAGTGCACAACAGCAAAATGGAAGCAAGGTGTTAAAACAGTACCTTAGAGATGATCTTCAAACAAAGCCTTTTCATAGCTCATTTGTTGTCAATCATCAGAGAAAAAAAATGCTTTAAAGCTATAGATGATTTGAAAAAACATGTGGAAATAAATTTACAACTTATTTTAAAAAAGCCTGGTGCTCCTCTGGGCTGAACCTGTTGCAGTTATACCAATTACAAACTGGGAAAGGCCTGAAGTTACAGCCTTCATTGCTTAAAATCTCGTTAGATAACTAGGGGCACACACAAATTTGTCTGGTACATGTTGCATCTGTGCCTAGTTCAAAATTCTTGGCAAGTGTGTTCTCTTCCAAGTCCAGGTCAATAAAAACAGGTATAATAAATCTTTTGATCCCAAGGTCTTATGTGCTAATCTATGGTTACACAGCATGTCACCGTGCACTCTAGGTTTGTTAAACTATTGCAGACACTTTCTGAAGTTTAGAAAAGTTGGATTCCTTTAAACTGTCACCCACAGATAGATTTAATCTCAAGGTTTTTGTTTGGTAACTTAAATTTAGCTGAAATTTTCTGTTCCAGTCATAAACATCCAAAGATTAATTGTGTTATCTTGCTTGGTTTTGCAAAGATTAAAAGGATTTTAATGGTAAATTGAGAAAGGTAACTTCTTTTTCTGTCTTTTACTATGCACTTTTAAAAATGGCTTTTCTTGTTTTCACAGAAATCTTTTCTAGTACAGCATCTTGTTTCAAAGAATATAAATAACTCAGAGCAAGTTAGTGATCGCTCACTTTGATCATGCATATCCCCTCCTGCACACAGAGCAATGAAACTAATAGGGTAATGCATGCAAGTACATGTGTTAGTAAAATTATCAGCTTTGTGCCTGCACTCATTTGCAATAATGAAGAAAGAGACACTGTTGCATCTGAACTCTAAGGTTTCATTTTATTTGTGTAGGAGGAATGAAAGTAGAAAAAAGAAAAGACTATTTAATTATCCTTGTTAACGTCTGTAGTGCAAAGGACTCCATGCTTCTAATTATGAGCTATATCAAGGAAGGGGTCTGTTTGACTCTTTTGTAGGGATGACTGTACACTGGATCAGTCATCACCGTGCCCACATCCTTAGCAAAATTCCACTCAAACACCATTCAGAGTGGCTATGTCTGACAATTCATGATTTGGATGTTGACATAATCTTGCATGCTTTTACTTCATGTAAATAATTCAAATGAGTCAATACAATTAATCACATTTCCTTAGCTGAATTCTATTCAAGTAATTGAGTGAAATCTATGTTTTATAAAGTTTATAATATTTTTATATTTTATACAAATTGAAAAAAATATATTTCTCAAGTGAACACAACATTTATGGTTATTTGGAAAATAAGCAACTATAACAATCTTATAATAATCATCATCAATACAAGTTATCACAACAATATTAACTAAGAAAATAACAGCATCAGAAATGTCGATTTAGATCCACAGAATTTAGTCATCTGCTACTATAATTCTTCAAAATATATGGTTGACCTTATGATGGTGATAGGACCAGAATGTAGAAGTGTTACTATTTTCCTGTGAAGCAACTGGGAATAAACCTTCACAGTGGTCAGTGGTGATGTGGAGATGGGAACTTTCCGAGTTCATCATAAACTCAATTTTGTTACCAGTTAAAGGTAGATTTGCAAGGAGTAAATCCCATCTCTGTCCTTCAAAATTTCTGTAACATTACTTCTCCTTGCCCACATGGGAAACTGAGTGTTGTGGATCATCAGTTTTCTTCCTTCTCAAGTGATTTATTTTACTGCTTGCATGCTTTGGTCCCTACCTAGTATCAAAAAAAGAGCACTATTTTCAACTTTATTTCAGCTGGGTTAGAATATTAAGTTCCAGCCTGGAAAAGGCACATCTTGGTTATGGTGTCTCCCTTGCCAGGTGAGTAAAAACAGTGTTTCTGTTGTGGCTAACTTGCACTCAAACCAAGCCCTTCAGCTGATTCATCAATGGCAGCCTACAAACTTCTATGGACTGTGTGAGAACTAAGCTAACCTGCAGCTGAAGCCAACATATGATGCAAGAAGAGTATTCCCATTGCCTGTGCCAGTTTTGTGTTCTGCTAGAGTGGCATTTGCCTTTAGGTAGGACTGCCTACAAATATAATTCACATAATCTTTGGTGGAAAGCAAAACAAAACGAAACAAAAATATTTCAAAACCAAGCCAAACATTCCCCCCCCAATAAACAAACAAAAAAAGATGGATTGAGTGAAAGGCATTTACACAAGCTACGTGTTTTTCTTCTAACAAAGCTCTTTGCCAGACAGAACATTGTCTACTGAAACCACAGATTCATTAAACCAGCCAGTTTGTCATGATTTTTTTGAGTTATATTTACAGTAGTTGTTCTTTTTCCATCTCCCCCTCACAGTCTTTAAATCAAGTAAGCACTGGTTTCTGTTCAAAGCTGTAGAGAGTTCACGAAAGCTGAAGAGGTTACATGTGCTGGAAAGAATCTCTTCATGCATTTAAAAGACATATTCATGACAAGCTAAAAAAAATAAATGTTAATTATTTTCCTTAATGGTACACTATCTCAGCTCCTCTGCTGTAAACTATGACCAGATTGAATCACAAACACTAATGAGAATACAGCAGAGTGAGGACTAAGAAACTTTGGGGTTTGGCTCCATTACTGACCATAAGAAGCTCCCAAGGTGCTATCAGAGATAAATTTTAAATTGCTAAAACAAGTTGAGGCTCCCACTGCATGTAAAAAAAGCTGTGTTCATGTATAATTATAGGATTACGACCTATTTTCCTACTCAGGAACTGATCTGTAGGTTTGCTAAGCAGCTTCAGCTCCTATTCAGTTCCTGAGGGGGCTTATTTTCATTCTAGATAATTTCTTTAAATTAGTATAAAAAGATAAAACCCCACTGCATTCAAATCAGAAATTATTACTATTCCATTAATTACTGTTTTTTTAAGTAATCCATCATTCATCATAAAATATACTTTCAGTGACTAGCACTTGAATATATATCCTAAATTTCCTTCATATCTATTTTGCTACATTTTTTATTATCTTTTTGACATTTGGAACATTAAATTTTTTCAGGTGCCCATGTTTCAATGGTCGCAGTCTGCTCTTTTACATAGATTATAATTTGTATAATTTTTTGCTTACATATATTTTACTTCATCAATATTAGTAACAAAAATATTTAATTTACATAAGAAATTTTTTTGCTATCAATGTTCTCATATCCTTTTGTACATAATAGTTCCTTCTACAAACACCTGGAGGGTCTTTATTCATTTGTTTGCCTTATTTGCCTAGTTTTAATCTTTTTTCATTTTTTTTTCTTATTTATAATTTCTTTTACACATAGTGAGTGTAGTGTCTAAGTCTTCTTTAGAATGATCAGATGATGAGTTATTACTCTAAACCCAAGACCCAATAATATGAAAATCATAATGTGGTGGGAAAAGATGAAGAATTATGAAAATGGTAGAATTATAAAAAATTATAAGAATATAACCTAAAACTACTTTTACATGTTAGTTTGTACCTGTTGATGTTACAGTAAGAATAGACCTCAATGATAACTACAAATTCATTTCAAAGAGATCAAAGAATAAGTTAAATATGCTGCTTTCTCAATACTTATAAGATGTGATCCAAAAAACAAAATAAACTGACATACAAAAAAAAATTAATTCAACTACATTTTTCATCTTAATTTTCCTTTTTAGTTTTTTCTCATTTTCCCATTTGTTTTCCCTGTGATGCTCCTTCTACTATTGGTGGCAAATATAACCAGCTGCTTATCATCAAAATTATTAACCTTATTATCTTCTGAACGTATTCTTCTGTGCCAATGTAGCAACAGGATGGATAATCTTACATATTATCCCTGTAACTATATATGGCTTGAATGAATTCTAACTACTTTGTAAGTAGGAATGAAAAGAAATCTACATTTGTTAGTTATTACTGCTTGGTTTTCTCAAATACTTTCTATTAATAAAAGTAAGCTACTAGTGATTGAGGTAATCAAAAATACTAGAGGATGGCAAGTCTTCAGATGAAAAGCTGTATTTGTGTTTTCAGTGTAGGTTACTGAGTAAAAGTACACTGATTCTAGCATTAAATTCTACTATTTTATAGCAATATAAAACATTGCACAGTGAAATCTGCTATCTGATGAAATCTAGTGACAAATTATTGCATTGAAAAGGCTAATTTCATGTCTTTTACTAGCTTTCCTATTGGGTGTCTGACCAGAAAGAGCTGTTTGATGAATATGAAAACACATATGAATATGTAAACACATACACGCAAAGACCCAGAAACCAACTAACCAACCAACCAACCAAGAAACAAACAAAAACAACGACCCACAAGAAAACATAAACTACAAAAAAAGTCATAGAAGTCACAAAAGTCAGACAAACTAGTTCAAATACATCTTCCCTCTTGTGAACCTTGTTTCTAGACGTGGTTAAGGAGAGTTCACCTGTATTCATAGTACTGTGCCATGTTGTCTATGGACACTGCATTAGCAGCTTCAATGGAGTGTTGATTTGTCATCCCAGGAAAACCAGAGAGTGCAAAACACAAGGCAGAAACTCTCTACTCTGCTTTCTCCTCATGAGCCATGTTAAAATTCTTGCTTGTGCCCATAAAAGGCAGAACATCTCCCAAATGTGGCTCTGCTGGCAGAAGCTGTTTTACTGCAGAAAGTAGGTCACTGTATATACACTGGGGTAGAAGACAATTGTGGGCAATTGCAGCAGAATTGGGCTTTGTTGAAAGCTCATGCACTTCCAGAATGTAAAACTGAAGCCAAAGCCTATAAACTGTTGGACATTTTGTGCAGATTAACCATCATTTTGTTTATGTTAGCTGTAATTAGACCACATTGCAAGACATCATCACACAAACAGACTTCATTATAACTCAAGATTACTTTTTAGGAGTTTTGCAAGCATATGATAATTGTGAAGAGGTTTTATTTCCACAATGTATTATAGAATTACCTACAGTACATGAATATTTTGTTTATTGTTGCTTTCCTGCAGAGCTATTTCCATATGATTTTCCTATTGTGCAATAAACAAAATAGCTTTATCCTTGAAATAGCTCTATTATGGAATTTTAAGTGTCAAATGTCTTTCTACTGCTCAGGCCAATGTTAAAATATTCACCATTAGAGCCAAGCTTTAGTTAGCACAAAACCAGCAAATTAAACCTTTCATTCCTTAAGTGCTTTTCTATATCTGTAAGACTGAAAAATATCTTTTCAGCTGGCACCAGTGGCTTTGGGGAGTGTTTTGCAGCACATTTTTGCAGATGCTTATTTCAAGTTTATAGGCCTCACAGCAGAGATTGTAGAAGACCACACAATCGGAATGATCATTTTTCTTTGCATTAGCAGAATACATTTAGAATGGCAGCAGCTAACCTTAAGGGAACCTGGTCTAATGAAAGATGCTTCATGGAAAACGTTTCAACATTTAAGAGGGAGTTTGAGGGGAACCTTCAAAAGTCAAAAAATCACAGTGAAACCAATTAAGTTGTACTCTTTATTACCTGTGTTTGGATTTTTTTTGCCAATTAGGTCCTTATCTCCCAGTCTTCAGTCATTTATAAGCACACTGTATGGACAAAAAAAAAATCATTATCTAATAGCTCATGGACAGAAAATTCTTCATTTAGATGCAGTAAACTGGATGCTTATGCATGAGAGAGACTTTCCTTGCCATAGCAGGCTGGCTTACGATAGTAGTCAGAAAAATGTATGTTTAAGCAAAGGATTCACAGCAAATATGGACCACAGAATCTAAACACCCCTTCAGCATTTAAGAGAAACTTATATCCTCTTGAACTGATGTGCACATATGAAGTCATGTGATTTTTTTTCTTTATGCTATGAAAGAAATATATGAACAAGAAGTATTCCTTTAAAAGACAAACCATTTTTCTTTATTCATCTTTTGGCAGCTCACTTCATAATCACATCATAAAGTATCATTGAACCAGAGTTAGAAAACTATTATATCATCTGTTTAATCTTCTTTCAAAGTTAGCATATGATACAGTTCTCCCACAGAGACTAGCGCAGACAACTGTCTTTTGCAGAAATTATGTGAAAATGTAGGAACATGGGTCAATCTCATCCATATTCATTGCCTTTCTAGGCACATCTTACACAAGGAATGAATTTGGAGCCATAAACAGTAGTTAAAAATAAATGCTTAAAATCTAGCCCCATATACTGTTTTCATTACATGTCTGAATAATACAAAAACAGGGAATGAAAATGCGAAGCATATTGCCATGATATGTAAGTAGCACTGTTTATTAATACAGTAGTTTCAAATAAACTGTCAGCCAGCTAAAGACATCTTCTGTGAAAACATAAAAAACTCATACCATATTATAAGTTTAAAAAATTTGCTTCATGGTTGTGTTCTGCACAATGTCACGGAAGATGGATTAATGAAAATCAAAAGCTAAAGAAATGAAATAACTGAATTTTATGAGTTTGTCCATCTAGAAGACTTAGACACACAAAAGAGAAAGTAAGCTAAATCAGGAAACCAAAGACTATATCAACCCAGTGTTCAACACTACAAAGGCTAGATAAATTTCAGAGTGTGTAAGCCTGTTTCACTTTTTTCTAAATAGTCAGAAAAGCCTCTGAAAAACTTTGATATTTGCTAAATTAAAGAGGGTTTATTTTTGTGTTCAGAATAAACTAACCCTCTTTAACAAGCTGATCACAAACATCCGTACTGTAATAATTTAAAATTAGTCCACCATCTCTGACTGATACCACTAGCTTGCACACATCAGTTTGAAGAGTAAACATATTAAACATTAAATTGTGTAAGAAGTAGATCTTCCATCCACTCCACGTTGTAGTAATTAATTTTTATACAAGTAATGTCATGATGATTTGAATTTGATCACACTCAACTCACAGAAATCTTTTTAAATGAGGACAGATCATCTTTAAAGAAAAAAAGATACCTCAGTTTTTATGTTAAATTGTTCCTTGCTCTCTGCTGTGACTGAGATGATAGTAGTTTGTGCTTCTGTTTAGTTTCCATTTGCTTCCTTTTGAAGACTAGGAAAAGGTATTATGATAGTCATATCATCTGGATGAAAACTTTGAGTATTGAGAGATACCGATTAAAATAAAAAAGGCAGAAACCTATGAATTCAACATCAGTCACTTTAATGATCCTTTTAGCCATAAGAATTGAAGAAACATTTCATGAGTACAACTCATGATTCTTACAAACTTTTAAAAACTATTTGCTTGGGAAAATGAACTGTGTGTGACTTTGCAACTATAGGAAAGCTCCATTTTTGTCTTATAAACTTATAGTTTCTTACTTAGAGTTTGTTATTTCTTTAAAATATGAATATCGTGCAATACCCATCAAGGCCATATGCTGGTATTTGATTACAGATCCATTTGGTAAAAAATAATCATACAAAAAAAAAAAAAAGCTCAAGACATGCTGAAAGTTGAAATAAAAAAGAAATTTATCTTGTGATGCTAATCATGTCTTAAAATACAGCAGCACAAGAATATGACACAGTAAGAGTTAATTTTCTGATTCATGTAATTGGCAGCAGTTGAAGAAACAAAAGAGTCTGCAAACTTCTTTGATTTGGTGTGTGGTTGGGTCTGATCAAGTTTAGATTATCAGAAAAATATGGCTAAATGAGAGCTAGTGTAATTCCCTTAACTTTAGGATCATGACTTCAGGTCATTAATGAATTTGAAACACATTTGAAACTGAAAAAATAGTAGGTTTACCATGGCATTATCATTGTTCCCAATTATACAGCAATGATAACCTCTGTTCATAAACTGAAGAAGTCATGAAAAAAACCTTCCATATTTTTCAAACAAACAGAAGATTGCTTCATTTTAAAAATTCAAGTTATCTCTAGCCTTTGACAGCATAGTTGATCAAAATTCTGGAGTCCTTGCCTTAAAACCTGGAGTTATAACCTGATCTTTTTCCCTGTGCAAAATATTAACCTTTGCCAAGTACATGAGACAATAATTAAAACCAGGTCTAACTCCTTTATCAGTCAAGATTTCAAAGATGTTGCAGTAGACAGATGCTATTTCAAGCTAAGATGAAAGCGCCACATTTTCACGATCACAATTTATGCAGTATATGTGGCTCTCCAACCATAGTTTTACCGAGGGAACACTTGAAAACTGTGGCTTTGTTTGAAAAAGGAGAACTTTTAACTGCTTGCAATTAGTAGGTGAAAAGCCAGGAGAAGAATTTCACTGATACATACTTAGAAAAGGAACCTTACATCTGCAGTGGATAGGCTGGAAGTGAATCAAAGGGCCTCCAGAGAGAAGGAACAGTGGCTGTGCTTGAAAAATGATCATGATACCTCAAGGGAATGAATCTCTTCCAAGCACTATTTCAAACTGGGCTGGCCAATAGGCAACAGAAGCCAGAAATACGGGTGGGGGAGGGGAGGTGATATTTGTTTTCTCCTTTTTTCCCCCCCCCCTTTACTGTGGTCCGTATGACCTTCTAATTTAAACCACACATAAGGAGAAGATGAAGAGTGCCCTTCCACTCCCAAAATCAGTAAAAAAATCCCTGTAGGGAATGTAGCTCATCAGGTTATTTTATGTCCTTTGACGTCAATAAATATCTCTTCTATTGAAGAACTGAATTATAATAGAATATATTTTGAATTATAATTGAATTATAATTTTTATAAATTATGCATCTAAATACTAATGTTATATTCAAAGTCAAACAAGTCACAACATGGTCATTTAGCTATTATAGCCTCTGATTACTTGACTTAAACTGGGATTCTTATTGCTCTTCAGCTTCTGTGGTTATTTACTGCAGACCTAACACATAGTTTAAATAAAATATGTCTGTAAAATCAGTTTTCAAATCCACGGCACAGATTTCTTAATCTGTCATTATAGTTTAACATTGAAATGCAAAAGTAGGAGCCTAGTTTTTAAGTCATTAATTTGCTTTAAAACTGTGTAGTTTATTTCAAATTATGAGATAGCAGTGACTTTGACTAAGTCTTCTGAAAAATCCTTGAACAATGTTTAAACCGCTGCCCTAAATTTTCATCTCCTGATGATGTCATGAACAAAGCATTGTATATGTCGTCTCATGTCTTTCTGCTGACTTCTATGTAATTTATCTTATTATTATTATTTAATTTTTAATGTTTTAAAATGTAGACAAAAGTATTATTGAAATTTTAAAAACTATTTTACAATTTTTTAATTCCAGAAGGAATTTATAATGTAACTGTTTCTTAGTATTCAACCCTAATCACTACTGTTTTGTAGGGAGTAGGAACATTTTTTACCATTTACATTCCTAGAGGAACTTTCATCTTCACCTAAATGTGATAACAATTTGCATGAATATCAAAGCTTCTATATACAGGTTGACATTATTCGGTACTCAGATAAGGTAACCCATTTATCACATTGTTGAGCTCTTCAGTGTTGAGCTCTTCAGTCTGTCTACAGCTGAGCAAATTTCTTTGGCTTTCTTTTCCCAGGACAATTATTCTAGATATATTACCTTCATGGGAGATGTTAACCAAAAGCACTGCTTTCTTTCAGCCTTGCACTGAAAGTCCCTCTTGGCATATAAGAAATATGAAACACATTGTTTAGATTTCACCAAACCTAAATCACCACAAGGAGGATAGAAGGGGCAACTCAAACATTGACTGGAAATTAAAGTTAGGAACAGGCAAACCACCCAGGAGGGAAGCTTTCCTAAGATATCATAAAATAATAAATAAACTACTATCACCAAAGGCAAACCCATCCCCTTGCCAATGTAACAAAGCATAACAATAATACAGTTGGCACTTCAAAACTCATAAAATTTGAGTTGCTGAATTCAAGCTTTCTAATCTTCTCTGTAGCTGCTGTCTACCTGCAAACTTGTTATTGAAAGGAGGTGCAGAGGGACCACCCATCCAGAGTCTATATCACCAAGTAGGGAAGTGCCAAGTTTAATCCTTAGGGGAGTTTTGACCCACACCATATCCAACACTTCCATCAAGTTGCAGGATTGAGTGACAAGAGATTTAATGTTTTGTAATGAGAGGCTAATTTTTCAGGAATTATACTTAGGGGCAAAGGGGTCTCTGTAGCAGAGCTGTGTCAATGAAAATGCCACAATGGTGATATCACATCCAGGTTGCTAAGATTACCACCTACTGATGTCCCAAAGGTGGAGACTAAGGAATGAACTTCATAGATTTAGCCATGAGTTCATGTTACAGAATGCAACCATATGCTGGCACTTAGGCTGTAGAAGCAAAACTCCCAGTCATGAAAGGAACTGATAAGACAAAGCAGGGAAGAGAGAGACAGACATGTATAGATATAACAGTATCATTCTTAGATTTACATAAAAATCAGAAGATAAGATTCATTGGATTTTTCAGAGCAAAATAACTTTTCACTTAAATATGTTGAAACACTCACATACTAGCTATTCTAAAGTAAATATTTTAACTTTTAATTTATTATTCAGTAACATAATTTAACATGAGTAAGCAGAGACTACAAAATAAAATGTATTTGCCTTTAATAGTTTTTAGCATGAGATTTATTTGCCTACATTAAACATGTAGAAAATTATTTATGATTAAAAATGTGTTGATGGTAAGTTAAATGCATGAGTACTATGATTGCCTCAGGGTGGGAAGAATGACTCTATTCTCACACACAAAAGTACTTGACCCAGGGAATACATTCAAAAATTGGGGTCAAATGCGCACCAGCTGAATTAATTTATAAAAACCTCGTTTGTCACAGGGAAAGAAAAAAACCCAAGAAAATAATGGGAGAAAAACCCCAAACTGATGACACTCTAGACTTTTACAATAGCTTCAGGTGTAAACAACAGCTGCTAAAGCAAAGCATTTCACTATATCTCAATAACACAACTTGAAATGTGCTTTAAATCTCCTCAAGTTCTGTTGAACACTCCAGTGTGAAATTCATTACTGAAAACAATGTAAAGGTTTTGTTTTAGTCAATTCTCCCCTAAATTTTCCATGAACAGTTCTCTTATTTGGTGTTTAAGTTTGGAAAAGAGATCTTAAAGGTTGATAAAGGTTAATTAATAGTATGAGGGAAACAGGGCAAATACATGGAGAAAAAAACAACAAAGAGAGACTGAATTTAGAGAACATATTTGAAAGGCTTTGATTTTTTAAAGAAAGAAAATTTAGAGCAGCAGAAAAGGTTTAAAATACTGAAAGAGGGAACAGATGAACACAGTGACACTTTTTCTGCCCTGCAAGTTTAGCGATTCCTTATTCAAAATGGAAATACAATCACTGCTGCCTTATCTTTGTTGGGGAAGGCAATGCTTATGAAAACTGGAAGAAGCACTTCACCCGCTGGACTTATGAGGAGGACCCAGTAGAGCAAGCGAAGGATATTGAAATTACTACATTCCCTCGAAGGGTGTAGTATAGGACTTGCAGTTGGAATTTAGAGAATTTACCATCCTTCGGGGTGGTATTGGACTTTCATTACACAGAAAAGTTATGTTACGGACTGATTAAAAAGGATTTATATATCAGGTTTTATTGTATTCCCGTGTTCAATGCTGTTTCTGGTTATGACACCATTATGGCAGACCTGGATGTCATTTTCTTCCCTCAGGTCTCCATTTTGTCCTCCTTCCCTCACGGTTTTCCCGCCTCTCCCTCAGACTTTCCCGCCAGCCCTCTGAACCCTGGAATCCCATTGGCTGTTTGCGGAGCCGTTTCTGGTTGGCTGTCCCGTTGCCACGGTTATTATCTCCGCCCCTAGGTTTGCCCAATCCCGTCCTTGTAACTACCCTCCATCCCATAATGAGCCTGATTTACCCCATAAAAACCCCCGTTGCAAATAAACGTTAGCTCATTTGGAGCCCACTGCCCTCGTGTCCGTGTGGTTCCTTGTGAGCTCGATCCCTTCGGTCAACGGCTTCCGCAATCTTTACTATATGGAAAAAAAATACCCACTATGATTCATGTTTGTCTGTTTATATATTTGCTTTAAGACATGATAGGACACTTCATGCAGGGGACTAAAATACTCTTCATACATTTTTTGTGAATTTTATTTTCCTTTCTGGGGCTATGAATTAAAAAAAAAAAAATACTGGCTAAAAATTAAAAAATAGAGCTGACATTCATGAGATGTGAGTTCATAACCTTCCACGATGTTTTAAGAGAATAATACTTTTCAAAAATTACATGAATGCTGAGAATGCAACATCTTCTGGTGACCATTGCATGCTTTGCTTGTGGAAGTTATGTTAAATATTTAGCTAAATTCTTTGTGAATCTACCTTGTAATTTTTTCCCATCTATACAGTGAAGCCTACACAGACAGCAACTCCTCCATATTATTTCCACATAGCATGCTTCATACAGTGAAGGAAATTTTACTTAAAACATCTTTACTGTTCCTAAATAATGTGGTCAAATCTCACAGGCATCAATAGGTGTGAACTTTTTCTTGTGAAAAGAGAATGTCATCAAATCAGATTATTTTTATTCTGTATTTTCTTACCCAGTCATAATCCAAATGTGATGCAGCTGAGGAGCATGACATCAGTGCATCTAGCTCTTTGGAAAGCTTAAATATAGCAAGTTAAGGTTAAAAAACTCATTCAACAATATAGAGTTCAACACACTGGCCAATTCATGTAGTAGGTTTATGGTTTAAATCAGGCCATGTTTAATTATATATGTACTACTGTAGTTACTGACACGTTACAGGTGGATAATAGTTATATTGAAAACAACGATATATATTTCAATCATGCATCAAAATTCACTCTGGGTATAGCTTGTTGTTTTAAATTTCAATATACTTTTCTCATTTCTTGACCCTAACAAAACTTCGTTTTTCTCTATTGGTGGGTCAAAATAGCAATAAAACTGAAACATAACAGCATGCATTTCAGATTAGATGTGGATAGTGTTGCGTTCACACTGAAATAATGTAAGAAAATATACTCAGGAGGACTTGATTTTATGAAGACAGTTGTACTATAACTCATGTCTGCTCCAAATTCGACACATTTCTCCTCTTTCTCAAGATATTTATGATTTACAATGCACTATAACTCCCTTTGGATTAGTATTCTTCCAAATCCACCAAGCTTGAGAGGCCAAATTTAATGCATTACTTCCAGACCAAATATATTCAGCATTTAGGTGGGATAAAGGAATAAGAGAAAAGAAAATATCATCAGTGGTGTTGTACAAGCAATTCGCCTGCAGTTTGGACAGCAGTGCTGGATGACACTGACCTTTGTCAGTGTCATGTCAGTGTCATATCAGTGTCAATCAGGAAAAAAATAAACATCAACAGCAAAAATGTGTAATTTTGGATCAGCAAAGGTAACACATACTACAGTTTCAACATAACATTAAAAACAAACTAACAAACAAACAACAAAACCCACACTCAGAAAAAACTTATCACCATATTCATGTTTCATTCTGAATTCCAGACACAGAAACAATTACTCTGTACATCTGATTGTGCTACTACTTCATCACTGATCTGTTGGAAGAATAGATTTTTATGGAAGAAACCCATTAAAGTCCAGGAAGAATGCAGAGGTGTTTGACATCACTATTTTACTATGAACCATGGCATTAAGGATCCAGTAAGTACAGTACTCTTTTAATTTTACCCTGGAATTAATTTCTCTCTACTAAATGTTCTAAGTTATTAGACGATTACTAATAATTTTGAGTGTGTCCATGTCATGTTTGTGGCCCCTGTGAGACTTTAGTCTACTGTCTCCTTTATTTGAATAGACTTTTGAGAGTTCATGAGAATCTTTGTTTCTGAGTCCTCTCCAAGGATAACCAAAGTCACTGAGTTAAAGATGGCATGTGAGAATATGTCCAACATCTCTTCAGTCTACACCAAGATGTGTTTCAGCCATGAACACAGTGTGAAAGTGAAACAAAATTTACTTTCTTATTAAGTACTATTTATATTTGCATTTAATATATGTTGACATGAGAGACTTTATTTGTGTTTGTTCTGAATTTAAATAGTAGGCAATGCCAGTTTGCTGAAACAGATAAAAAGCAAGAACAATAACATGATGAACAATAATTCAGCTTTGTAAAGTCAGAATTAAGAAATGTGACTTTGGAAAAAAAAATACTATCAGTCAAAAGCATTAAAAATGTTAAAATCAATTGTGAGTTCCAATCAGTGACTAAAGTGTCATCCTGTGTCCACCAAAGAAGTAAAGGAAGATCATACAAAATATGTAAACCATTAAATGACCTTCCCCTTGGTTGTCTCCCAGCTTGTGGCCATCATCAGTTTAGAGCGTTTTTTGTAGGGCTAAGCTTTAATTATAACTATATTGGTTGAGACTGCTTCTGACAGGACAGTGAGCTGCAGTTAACTGGTAGCTTTTAGAAAGCTGTAGATTATTCCAGATATAAATAAAAACAATGATAAAAATATAAGTTATTTTTATTATTTTTAGTAGTCTTTTAAATGTGAATGAATATGTTTATCTGTGCATGCCTGTAAATAAAAAAAACCAACAAACCTATCTTGATATAGTCATCTGCAAGTCCTTGTTATAAGAAAATAGGCTGAACTTTCCACTTTTACTTTCTGCACTCTAGACTATCCACATCAACTTAAAGATGGAGTTTCCTACAATCCTTGCAAACAAAGTCTCCACCTCAGGAGGAATACCTTCATATTAGAACATTTAATACAATCTATTACATTATCAACTAATGTTCTATAACGTTTACTGCAGAAGGTGCAATGTCCAATGCAAATATGAATAAAATCTTAACTTTTATCTTGAGTTGAAATATTAAAATGAAACTTCTGATACTATTAATTTTAATTAAGCAAGTGGAAGCACAAGTATCTTCCAGGAGTCTATTTATACATTAAGATTTACCATGACAGTTATTGTGCTCGTGCATGGTTGGACCAAAAGAACGGAACAGTCCTTTCCAAACTAAATGAATCTATGATTCCACACCGTGACCCGTTAATCCTGAATTCAAATGATTTGCATGTTTGAATGAAATAATTCTATGACACTGTGTTACTAAATCAGGCTAGACCCTGATCCTGGTTCTTAGTGGAATCTATTCTCTCAGATGCAATGATCTGGAAAAGAAAAAAGTAGCAAGGTATAGTTTCTGATTATCATAAGAATGTAATTTAACACTGAGAAGTTTGTATGATGTTATCTAGATTTGTCATCATTAATTGACTGTAGGTAATTCATAATGTGGTACATAAATAAACCCCATAAATGACTTGGACACAGATTCTTAAGAACTCTTAGTCAAGTTAAATCCCTTGGGTTGTAGGTAGGTTTGCTATTCCTTTTTATAATGTTGCATAAATAACTAAATTTTGGAATATGAATACCTACTGAAATTTAATTTGCTTTTACTTCAAAAGCACAGCTTCCATTAACTCAACTAGATCAGTGTATGTGTAGCTAGATCAATTATGTACCATCATGGACTTTGGACTATTCCATCCTTAGATAAATGGTATGCATTGAGATAGAATCTGTGAATCAAAATTGATGTAATCTCTGACTAAAACATCACTCCAGCAATGAAATCACCATATGCTTTGTGGGAGGTATGGATGATGAACAAGAGTTCAGAATCATATGACCAGCAATCAAACTGAGGCCTTTCATTCTTGTGAAATGGTATTCTGGTACTTCCTCAAGAGGAATGAAACAAATTGATTTCCAAAATCAGGAAAGTAGTTATACATGAATGCATGCTCTGTGCTACAATAATGCACATCTGCCAGCTAATCAGAATGGAGATTTCGATCTCGATATTCTCTCTTAAATGCATAAATTATTAATCTGTCATAAGAGCTGGAGTAGAGTGGTTAAGTCTCAAGCTTACTCCATGTGTTTGTTGCATATACCAGAGGGAGTTGTGATAAGTAGCTTTTCAGCATATTACAGCCATATTCCATTTCACCTAAGCCAGGTTTCTTTTGTGCTAAAATGAGAAAATCCACATCTATTTGCCCCGGTTGTCCCTAATTTTATCTGAATGTATTTTATTCTCATCATCCCTCTTCAATCAGTGTTCCCAAAGGCCAATCCATATCAACACCATAAGAGCAGTGTCTTGCAAGGTCTACAATTATCCAATGACTTGATATGGCAGGATAATCGCATTAAATTGCAGCTATATCCTTTCAACTGGATTCCCCAGCTCCAAATAATCAACATCACGGAGAGTAAGGTTCTCAGTTTTAATTCTCTCTGGACAGACAAAATGAGTCCTGTATCATTCTCACAGCACAGTATTTAGCATAACTCAGTGTTTGAAAACCATTGTATTTTAAAACCAATTATTTTGGTTCCTGGGCTCTTCACAAAAACAATAAACTTCTTTCATCCTTAAATTTTAGGCTAATTACCATGATGATTTTTCTAGGCTATAAAATGGCCATTAGAAAAAGGCCACATTATCCAGAGATAAGCTTGCCAGAAAATCCTTAATGAATGAAGAGGAGAAGCAGGATTCATATAGCACCTGAAAAACTGCTTCCAGCTATCACACATATATCTTTAATTGATATTTAAATCCCTAAAACAGTTTTTAGTGTCCGCTCTTGTTAACTTTTCAAAAGTTTCAATTACTCTATAAAAGGAGCTAGTTACAGAAACAAGTATTCCAAGTATTGCAAGTCCATAACTTAGATGTTTTTAACACAAAATAGGATCATAACGAAATCAAAAAATTCCTCAGAATAATCTCGTAACTTTGATATCCAACTAATTTTCTGGCAAATACAAAATGAATATATGATAAATTAGATTTCTTTACACTACTTTAGTAGTCCTGAGCTATCTGCTTCACAAAATCATGCCTCCTCTTCAGAATAACTTCTAAGTATATGGAACTAGTATTAAAAATGTCCTGGATAACTTATGTGTTAAAGTATGTATAAAAACTGAGACAAATGAGTAGGCATCTATGAACAACCAGTTAAATAGAAAGTTTCAGTACAGCATTCTACAGTAGCAGCACATATGATTTTTAAATTAAAATTTTAAGAAATATACTCTAGAACTAAGGTGGCGATGGTGGTGATATTAAATTTAACATCTGGAATACTGTTGTAGATGCAAAAAGGTTTTAGAATTGTCTCATAGAGAACACCCAGTTGCAGTGTAGAAGTTATGGGCACTACATTACTTTGGGGATACTCAGAACCATTAACTGAATGTCAGCAGTAAGTTTAATGTTGTCATTTAAGCAATCACCAGACTACTGAAAGGAATGGATATAACTTATGCCTTCAAAGATATAAGGAGTTGAGAAAATATTATGTTTATATCATTTCTGAAACATCCCTCTTTCCTCCCCACACAGACCTAAGTTACTAAAAAGCATTACAATGGAACTGAAAGATTTGTATATCTGCTCAGAAACTCAGCCTTACACATGTATTTCCTAAACTGTTCAAACAAATAACTGTGCGCAAAGTAAATCCATTCTGTGTCAACAGCACCGAGCTTAAAGCACAGGACAGAAGCACCACCATTTAGCTCACAACCAGACATGCAGGAAAATGCAAAGATAGTATTCTTTCTCTTTAGCAACACGAGGTTAGATCACTGCTGTAGGAAATGGGCACACTCAACTTCCTTTGGGCTCTATCAGCCTCTGATAGATGAATGTCCATTTCTTTTACCATAAGCACGTTCTGCAGGTTTAGTTTTCTGAATGTGCTTGCTGGATACTCTACTTGGTAATTAATCACTATATTAAAAAAGAAAAAAGGACAGATGGGAAAGGGAGGTGAGCCTAAAACAGGGTCTGGAAGAAAATAAAGAAAATAGAACAGGTTCCTATATCATCTTTAGCTTCTTCAAGGGAAAATCAGCTTGATTTGGTGTTGTTTATAGAACTATTTTCTTGCTTGTATTTTTAAAGTCTGGAATACATAACAAATCATTAAAACATAGATGAGAACAAGAGACTCTAGATATTGAATAAAGTCTCAGTGAAATGAGAAATAAAGCAGTAATACAAATCACTTGACATTAATTTTTATCATTAGTTTATTTGAGAGTAGAAAGGTCTAGAACAGTTTAGTTTAAAACAGAGGTGATTCACTATGACAAAAGGTACTTTCAGATCACTCAAGTGCACATACATATTCTAGTACAATAATGTCTTCATGTCAGTTCATGCTGTTGAATGGTATTGTGACATTAAATAATAGGACAATTAATTTAAAATATTTGTCATTCCCTTTTAGTAACTACTTTCCTACTGAGAAAACCTTCTTAAGTGGTTCTTTCATTAATCTTACTGTGAAAATGGAGATAAGGAAAATAAAGAATCACACACCTGCATTCTGGAATTGAGCTGTCTGAAAAAAAAGGAGAGGAGGGCAAACAGCAGCTACAAAGCAGGAGAATTTCCCTTCAATTATGTAATAAATTCAATGAAAATGACAAGAGGATGACAGGCTTCACAACTGAGGAGGAAGAGATAACACAAGAAAACCAAGAAATAAAGACATTAGGTGACCATCTAGGTAGAGGTATGTTAACACCTTGGGAGGAGGAAGGAAACATTAAGAATCAGTCCACACACTAGCATTTATTTCTCAAATTGCAGGTTTGCTGTTAAAGGAATTCAAAACATCCATCAATCCTTCACAGAAAGAATAGATCATGAATTACAACTTCCAGGAAAGCAGTGAAAGGAAACAAAGCCTGGAATAGTTTTAGAGGCAATTTAAAGATGTGTTATAGTTCACATCATACAGCATCTTACATTGCAAATGAAATAAAGGATGTAGATTGTGGTTCTTCTTATTCAGGTTGATTAGTATCTCCTCATTGAAATCTATAGTGCTATTAGGAATTGTCATTTATGCTTTTAGAATCAGACCTAAGGAGGTATTATAAACAATAAATAAAACCGCTATTTTTACGTAAGAGGTGGCCAAAGAAACTCTCCTTACTATGTAACTTGTAACACAGCAGTGTTGGAAAAGCATGCATAATTTCAATATTAAAACAATTTCTTTTAAATTATTTTTTCTGTAGAGGTGAAAATATGTCTCTAATGGCTAACTGCAACAGAAAAATAGGCACACAAAAAAAAAGTATTTGACCAAATTCTTCAGTCTGTCACACTGGCCCCACACAACTGATTCTAGTGGGGGTTCCTGCTTCAAGAGACAGAGTTCAATACATTACATTAATGAAGTATATGTTTCCTTCCCTTCTTCCTTGTGCTCTACTTTTGTATTAGGAGATTTTCAGTTGTACCTTTTCAATTAATTTTTCAGTTTCTGAAAATGCTAGTAGTTTGCTGAGAAAGCAAGTTCTGCACTCCTCTTCACTATTCACAAAGTAGCATCTCAACATATAAAGATTCAGTATTTGGCTTAAGTTATAGAGCATATTTTTCTCCCTAGTTCTTAATGTGCTGAGTTTGCTACCTTGACTCGTGGCCATCAAGCACTTGGGGACTCAGCATTGTAAATCAGGCCCAGAGAGGCGAAGGCTACTAGTTGGTGGATTATATGAATAGAACTGTAGCTGCCCTGATATCTTCAAAGGAGATTCTAAATTCAACCCCAGTTCTGTGTTATCCCAGTACAGAAGAGTGAATTTCACCCTCAGGGAGCATATACTGGCTTGTATAGTAGTCTTATTGTGGGAAGTTCACTTCAGACTCAATTTACAGTATTCCCCTTTTCTCTTCTTGTCTCCCCTTCCTATCCCCAGGCCAACAAAAGGAAATCTGGTTTATATTTCTCAGCACAGGATTTGTTTTCACCTCTGACACACTGAACAATCCCTACATGCAAGCGCCGTGTTACCAGGACTGCCACGCTTCTCGCCTTACGGACTAATTACTCCTGTGGTCTGCAGTGCCTTCTGCCCAGCTCACAGCCAAATCAGCCACACCTCTCCCGATAAAGGCTTATCAAGGGATGTTATTCAGGAAAATGAGAAAACACACAAGATCATGGTTCTGACTTGAAAGCTTATCTTCCCAAAATTATAAGGAACATTTTCCTAAAGTGGATAATTTCTGTTATACATTTGTGTATAACTACATGTCAGAAATCAAAGACAGAATACCATTCTGTAAAAGCTGTGTTTCAGAATCGTCTTTGTTTCAGCAACAAAACTTTGAGTGTAGCAGCTGAGTTAAATACAAAAATAATGGAAAGTAGCATTGAACTAAGTTTCTAGAACTAATGAGTGACTATATCAAAGGAAACTAAAAAGTAGTCATAAACCCTATGCAAATTCCATTTTCAAATATGTCTGAGCCTGCAGAGGAGTGTTAATTGAGAAGTCTTGTGTTTGGCTTTTAATGGAATTTACCTTAAACTCCATAATGAAAGTGCAGCTCAATAGGCCTTTGTTATGTGTTTGAATACCATGAAAAGCAAATACATTCATAAACCTCTATATGATTCTGCAGAACCACAAACCTGTGACCTAATAAACATTCATATAATTAATAATTCAAAATAGACCCTATCCTTGCTTTAATGTAGAACCAGCTCCCCAAAATTCCAAATTTTGCTCATTTTATGTTGCTTTTTCAAGTATTTGGAGGCTCAAGTCCCATAAGTGTTTGTGCTCATGCTTAGCATTCTGCAAATGGGTTTGCGAATGGCCTCTCTGAAACCATTCCTATATTTAAAACTGTGTATGGTAATACAGTTGGATTAAATATCATTGTTCTAAACACTATATACAGGCAACTCCTCCTCCAGGGCATATAAGCTAGATAGACTAAACAGACAGTCTTGCAGGGGAATCAGAGGCATAACAACCTGTATTTAACTTATAACATTGCTACACTTCCACGTTTGAAAACTTGACTTGTTTTTGTAAGAATTTTTAAGCACTGGTCTAAAGCAGTCTGACTACTGTCAGCAAACTGTCTGAAAGCAGAATCAAGATATTTTTCCAAGCTGCTAAAGCAGCTCCCTGGCACAGCTACGACTGTATTTTCTGGAGCTGTATTTATTAGTGTGCTCCAAACTTTGACAATCACTGTTCTGGTGATAAGAACTGAAATATTAGGTAAATGCGTTCTTATAGGAGCAGAGCCTTTTTATAATCTGAGACCATCCACCCTTATTGATATTAATCTTGTCAGTCTTTCCAAGTCCACAGCATCTTTCAGTTATATCAGACTTCCAGTTTCATCTCTCAGATGCTGACTATGCATAAAAATGAGTCATCTGTTTCTGTATGTGGTGGGTTAGCTCTGGCTGACAGTCAAACTCCCACCCAGTTGCTCACTCAATTTCCCCCTCAGCAATAACAAGGAGAAAATGGGAAGAACAGGGAAAAGAAATTCTATGGATTGAGATAAAGACAGGGAGGTCACTTACCAGTTACTATCACAGGCAAAAGAGACTGATTTTTGTAAAATTAACTTTATCAACAATTGAAATAGAGGAATAATGAAAGGACAAACATTAACCCAATATCTTTCCTTTCCTAGTCTTAATTTCACTTCTTCATTTTTGTCTCCTCTAAGCCCCTCTGAACAGCACAGGGTAATGAGAAACAGAAGACTGTGGTCAGTACCCAAAGCTTTCTTTCATCTGTTCCTCTGCTTATCCCTGGGCTGCAGCCCTTCAAGAAAGATTTGTGCTGTGGTGTAGAGTCCTTTATAGGCCACAATGGACACCTGCACTGATGCCATAGATCACATCCTCCTCTGACCATGGTGCTCCCTCTGCAGCTTCTTATTCTTTTTGCCCTTTCTTAAATATGTTTTCCCTGTTTGGTCAAGGAGCTCAGCTGTACTCTGGTGGGTCCATTGGGACTGACTGGGATCAGTTGTCTCTGGTGCAGGGCAAACTTGGCTTCTCCTCTTAGGTTTCAGGTCTGCAACCCTGTTGATGTTGGCATTGGGATGTGTTGAATTTACTACAAACTAATGGAACAGTATCTATAAATGTGTTCTTTTTAGTTAGTTGACCACATTGTACACTGCACAGTCAACAAGTTATGATAAGATTGATCAGATAGCTTGGTAGGTCAACATTTGATACCCACCTTTTCATTCAAAACAAAACCAACAAATAAAACCCCCAAGTAAACAAACAAAAAACTGAACACCCCTCCCCACCACCCAACCAAGCAACTAGAAATTCACATACAAAATTCAGTTTCAAATGAGTGAAAATGCTGAGGACTTTCATCTGCCTAAATAATCATCTGCATATCCAGTAGCTGAAAACTTGCTGGTAATGCTTTCAGCAACTAAAACTTGCTGTTGTATATCAGATGAAGACTGACTGGATGTAGTGAATAAATTATTTAGGAAGCTAAGATGGAAATGATAAAGACAGTCTTTCTATTACTAAATATGATGCAATTTTCTTTCAAACATGTTTAAAAGTTTTAACAATGCAGTGTTAAAATGAGAGCAATCTGATCTTACATGTGCTGAACTTTCTGAGATAATGAATTCAATAAATACAAACTGCAATAATGAATTGTTGACAAATGATTAGGTCATAAATTTGATGCAAGTGAAAATACATCATGACAAGGCTGAAAACAGATAAAATGCTTCATTTAATTGCATACATCAATTCACAGAAACTTTAATTCACATTTCACTTCAGTAAGCAAACTTGCTCTGACCTGATTTCATACTTCATGTGAGAAATATGTTAATTTTTCAGAAAAATTCCCATGTTATCAAAAGCCTTCACCAAAAAAATATATGAAATATTTGTATGAAGAACACTGTGTCTTGATTCAGTGATTATGTGTGTCTTCCAGTAGAGGTATTAGGAAAAGAGATTATGTGCTTTCTTCAAACCCTAGGTCTTTTTATTTTTTAAAAAAAATTTATTTATTGGTGGTATTTATGCTACCTTAGATGTAGAAGTGGAATAGATACTTGCCTTTAACAAGCAGACTTTAACAGATCACAGAAACCTTCCAAGTGCTAGAGCTTAAATTAGAATTATGTCAGTTTTATATTTAAAGTTATCAAAAATAAAGAAGCACTGAAATTAATAGCAATGTATTGTAAATGCTTTTTTAAATAGTGTCCTGTTTGTATAATATTGTTCATGTCAGGGAAGCAGAATTATGCCTATAAGCCAAATACATGATTTATTATGTGGTTTCCCAAAACGTTCATTAAAATAAAACTTTATTTCTTGTCTTTCATGAAAAAGAATAGTCAAAGAAGAGAATTTCCACATTTGTCCTTTGCCAGCAACTAGACTCAGAAATGCCATAATCTCCCCAAATGCCTTATAACTAATTATTGCTGATATTTTACATTACACAGTTATCAAGGAGTAAGGGGAGGGGGGAGGAAAAGAGTAGAGATAAATCTTTGAGCAGAGGCAGGTGTCCAGGACTGCTTTTTCCCATGTCAGTGACCTCTTAGCTGTTCTTCTGACATCACAAATCCCACAGTCCTTACTGCAGAATACTCCACCCAGAACAGGATCCTGAAGAACGTCCCTATTCAGAACAACACTTAAACATCAGCACATTTTCCAAGGATTTGGTCAGGAGGGCATCAGTTCCTTGTCTCAGTGCTGGATAAGGACACTAAACACCAAGCTATTATGGAATAAAGTGGTGGATTGATAACATGTTTTAAAATAAACATCCTGGCCTGCACTTTCAAAACTTAATTACAATTCTCTTTCCTCAAGAGAAAATTCCCTACTTCTATTTACCATATCCTGTTAGGCTGCATGAGCAAGGAACAAAGAATCAAGGCACATGATTCTGATGCTGTGGGCACATCTGAGGTGGTTTTCTGCCAATGATTCTCTTTTCATTAATGGTCTTCAAAAACAATGACTGTGGCCCATTACCTTAGGTCATTAGCCTGTATTTGCAGGCAAGTACTGAATTTACATTTGCTATTCAAGCACAACCTGAGCCCCACGTGATGCTCTCCTATTCAAGAGCCTTGATGGGTTTTGCTTTATAGACTGACTCAGCACCTTTAACTGTAACCTTCAAGGATGGTACAACAAAGAGAAAGGAACACCTCTATGAATTTGAGATTCAGCTGCTGCAACTCACTGTGAAGGCAGTTTGGCCCAAATCACCAACAAAGATGATTGGTGTGCAACCACACTGTGCACCAGGGGTGTTTGTTTCATTCCAATTAAAAAACAACTGTTTTAAATTATGATAAATGATTGAGTCCTTCTGTGGATTTGGGACCCCAGTTCCTCAAAGGGTTTCAGACTATTAAGCATTGAAATATGAGAGCTGAAATTTTGTTGGATTTTAGACTTAATATCTTATTAATAGTATTAAATTTTATCAATATGCATTAATCCATTTTTATTCCATTGAAACATAATTTCTGTGGTAAATATCTCTTTTTAGGGGACCACAGAAACGTGCTAAATCCTGTCATCTCACTAGGACTATTTTCAGTAGATTTCTAGCTTCTTTTACATAACCAAAGGTTGTTTTCTCAATAACTGATATTATTTTAGAGCGTAGACCACCTTTATGTCTGTGGAGGATCCAAGTTTTCACTTTTTCACTCCGGAGCACTAAAGGAGATATCTTTCAGCATGTCTTATGGAGTCAGGAAGAAAGTAGGCTAATTCTCCAGCAGAGGGAAAGAACTGGCAAATAACCACAGCCATGTCAGCAGGTTCAAGTCCTAACTTTCCAGGCTGCTACAACAACTAAAAACAACATATCCATTTCACCCATGCTCTATCCTGAAGGTTCAGGAGGTGAGAGGCAAATCTTACTATGTATAAACAGTCATCTACAGTATATTTGACAAAGAAATTTTATTGTGTTAACATGGCTTGGCTTCTACCACCCACAGTGTAGAAATACAACAGTGGAGCTTGTAAACCAGCTTCCATCCTGTTCTAATGATAGTTTAACAACCAGAAGAACTATTATGTTTAAATATAGAATTATTTCTGTTTACACATTTAACTATCCCTGGTGTTATGGGGACTTTGACAGTTTACATAATATCCTCTGAACAATCGATATGTTCACTCTGTACTGGGTGAAATGATACAGCCATCCTTTAAAGGATTAAAAGTTGTAGCATTTTTGTTAATTTTTTCAAATGACAGCTAAGCCTGTCTTTGATATGCAATGCCTCTGTTGGCAGCCTCCAAATGTTGACAGCATCTAGATTCAGTTCAGGAGCTCCAGCTTAAATTTGCTACTCCATCCAGACTTGCAGGCACCAGGCACTATGGTGATGTCTCTGCTAGTAAATAAAACAGGGTACAAGGGCCAGCCTGCTAAGGAGTGGGCATACACGTAAGAAATGTTAAGGTGAGTCATATATCCGAAATCGTCTCTTTGCCTCTTGCAGATGTAACTTCTATATGTGGATGCACCCATATGATACCAGAACTCGGAAAGGCAATTCCCTTCTGGCTTTTAGGTATGTCCTCTCTGAAAGGAGCTACCTCTTTTAAATGTGACTGGCTGAAAACACATTTGGCTAGTACTTAGCAGCTTTTATCAGTGGTTTGGGGTTTTTTTCTTTGCATTGCACATAAAACATACTCACTGTTAGACTGAGATTTAAATTTACTAATTTTCCTGAATGTTCAAAGCAGAATTTGGGAATTAGTTTGACTCTTTTGAGCCGGCTCAACAAACATTTGATCCAAGGCCAATTTTTGTCAAGTAAAATTGTGCTCATCTTTTTTACCTTCACAGAATTAGCTTGTGCTGTATATATTTATAGCACTGACTGATTGGATGACATGTCTTTAATCATATTGTCCTCAGCAACAGTAAGGGGTTTTGTTTTGATTGGGTTTTTTTTCCTTCCCAGCTTTCATATTAATGCTGATCCTTCACAGACGCAGTCAAAAGTACAACCAGACTATCCCATTGTTAAACTCTGACAGGAAAAAAAAAAACCCCAAAACTTTCATTGTTTTCTCACTTTTGAGAAAACCTGTATTAGATGAGTCAATTTCATGATTTCCTTGTAGAAGTATGAACTGTGATGCTTGAAATGTGGTCCAAGGTCATGTGAAGCACAGCCAAGTCTCACAGCCTAACAGGTCAGAAGGAAGGTACTGAATCTCCATCCTGCTCAACAGAGACCGGAAGGCTGCTGGCTTTCATTCTTGCTAGAACTAAAACTTTGACATCTTTTTTGACTCAAACCCCAGTGACTACAGTAGAAGTACAGTGAAGTAAAGCCCTTTGAGAATCAGTTTGGTGCGCCTTAATCACCTTTTTTAAACCTTTATTTCTCTTTGGAACACCAAGGGCACATGGGGTACAAGTTGAATGTGCCTGTACTAAAATGAATCTTCCAGGTGAAAGAAAACAACCCAAAACCTGAAACAATCTTGGTTTAAAGTATTTGCTTTCATTTTGCAGTTATAAAATTAGCCTGAAATACATGTAGCATAAAATCTGCTTCAGAGAGATTAAAAAGAAAAAAGTATCCTTGGTAAAACTTCACGTTTTCATCAGATTGCTAAAGAAAAATCAATTTAATTCCATGACTTCCAACTCAGAGGTGACAAAATTTTCTTTAGAAATTAATCAGCTGGAGGTCTGTCCAAGAACTCGGCTGTTACTACACAGAATGGATAAAATGTATTTGGCCTATGTGTGCTCTTGGTTTATATCAGCATATATATTCTCCAGCACTAAACACAGCTGTGAAGTAGTGAGTGAGGGAAGAAGGCTGTGTGGTAGTGAGAACATTCCATAAACCAAAGCACATGTTTGCATTGAGCACTGCTAACAGGCAACCACAGCTCCGTTAGCCACCTCTTTTTCCCCATGCTTGTTAGGTTTATTTAGGGATAGTGTGAAAGATGCAGCTACTAAAGAAAAAACAAAGGGAAAAAAAGAAAAACAAAACAATGAATAAGTTTTCAAAAATTCAATAAGAGAAAACACAAGGATAGATTTCCATCTCTGTTATGCCCTGGTAAAGCTTATTACCACAGGTCAAAGGTGCAGACATTTTAAATTGTGATTCTGAAGGGTGGTGACAATTTTGTATCTCTGTGTTTATCACTCATACATCTGGTTTATATCTGGGCATGGTTATAATTTGTTAGCATCTTGAAGTATTTTTCTTTTCTTTATTGTACTTGAGTACACTGTGTCTAGATGGATGTCCTGGCAGTTAATTGACATAACGGAAAGGATTGCAAATATTAACATAAGGCAAAGCAATATATAAACTAATCCTAGGAATGTAAGGAAGTTGTCAAAGATTGTTAAAATACAGGGTGAATACAATGATAAATAGACCATAGGACACATGAAATCCTTTCATATAATTTTAATATATGAGAATAACTCGGTATAGAAATTATATAATTAATCAGTTACAATTAAACTGTGAAAATGGAGGTATATCTACAATTTCTTTCTTGTAAAGAATACCTACACTTTATAGGGATCTACATGGCTGTTAAGTTCCAGGATGGCAAACAATGTATTACTGTTCAGGAAGGCTCCTTTAAGCAGCACACTAAAGACATGTAAAGCCAAATCTAGTGAAATCTATGAACATAACACAAACTAGTATGATAGCAGAAACACAACACTTAAATCTCACTGTTGTAATATGCAGTATACACAATGTGATCTAGTAATTAAGATACTGAAACTCTGAAATTGGCAAAACAAGCCAGTCTCTGAATTTTTAACTGTAAGTCTCAAACCTTCTGCTAAAGACTTTGGGGTATAGCATATCTCTTAGTGTTCCCATT
Organism: Scytalopus superciliaris; assembly: GCA_013400415.1. Classification (NCBI taxonomy): domain Eukaryota; kingdom Metazoa; phylum Chordata; class Aves; order Passeriformes; family Rhinocryptidae; genus Scytalopus; species Scytalopus superciliaris. The sequence continues at coordinate 838,176 of VXBX01009069.1, forward strand.
ACAACTCTGAGTACCAGTGTTGGAATCTCTCAGTTCTTTAAATTCTTTTATATGTCCAGTCCAAGAGCTCAGGAAAAAAGAGATATCTTTTTTTTCCCCTAGATACGTTCACTGTTTCTGTTTTTAAGACCACACAATAACAATACTGTTTATGGCACTATCTCATACACCTTGAATCTGGTGAATCTAAAGCACCAGACCTGGGGGAAGATTTAGTACTGATAAACCAAATAATATCCTGCCACGAGTTTCTGAAGTGATTCTAGATTGCTTTAAAAGTAGGGAAAATATGTTATAAAAATTGTATAGTAAAGACAAAAATGAGAAAACCAAAATTCTGTTAACTAGAATAAAATCTTGTGTAACTAAATACACTTTGTTATAGGTATTTCATATTCTTTTAGTCTATGCAAATTAATCTCTCTAGTGTAATTAAAAAAAAAAAAAAAGATTTAATAAAAGTTTGCCCTGTTTTGGGGAAGAATCCAGTGATTACATTTAAATACCTTTTGAGAAAATATGTCTTCCCATGGTGTCATGCAAGTAGGAACAACGTCATGAAGCTGGTCAAAAAAAGACATATAATTGATGTTTCTTTAAAATCTAAAGTGTTGTATCCATACAAAGATTTAAAGTAAAAGTTGGAAATCCTTAACTCTATAATGAGTAAGAAAATATAGCCAAGCCCACTATTTCCTCATTAATCTGCCTCTTTCTCCCACAGTTAGAAATATCAATATATTTTCAAATAATCCCCTCAGAAGAATTTATTGCTCTTTTGTCTATTCTTATTTCTAGACTGGTATATAACATACACCATCTTAAAGCACAGTAAATTTTTGAAAGAGTATAGAACTCTTTCCCTTTATCAGAAAGCTGTCTGTGTGTTGGATTTTTTTTCCTTTTACTCACTGATACTGTATTGCCAGAAATGATGTCATGCTATTCATATCATATCTCACAATAACACTTTTGTAGAGTAAACCTTAATCTCCTAAATCCAGTGTACAGTGGCTGTCCAAACAGAATAGATCTCTCTCTCTCTCTCTCTCTCTCTCTCTTTTTTTTTTTTTTTTTTTTTTTAATAAAAGCCAGGTGATAAATTAAGTGCTTCTGATAAATGAGTACGCCACAGTACTGTGGATCTAATCCTCCCATAGAGAGAAATATTTGACCAAGTATAATGTGTTTCTTATGAGGAAGGTATCTTTCACAAAGGAAACAAAGCATGGAATTTCTGTAACATTCCTTGCATAAATATTCTTATAAATATAATGCATATGGAAATAATCATAAAAGAGCCAGCTACTTTCATCACTCTTTTTGGCCCAGGAAACAATAAATAGGTAGGAATCCTGGCGGATTTTTTCAAAGCTTGATGTCTGAAGGTAGTCCTATAAATTGTATCTATGTGAAAGCAATTTTCAGAGGTACTGAGAATTCACGGTTCTCACTGATTCCCACGTGGATATTGGTACTTATTTCTGGACACACAACTTTGAAATTTTTTGGCATGTCATTCAGCTACATAAACTCAGGATTTGTCCCAATAAAAACATGAGTGAGATTTATCATTGCCTCTCCTGATATTTACTGTCTCTATCTAGCTACCAGTATGGTCCCATCAGCGTAGGTTTTGAGCACCACCCAAGATTTAAAAATTAAAACCAATAAATCTCTCTTTCTTATTTCCTGACTTTCCAGTCTAGAGATTATGGTTTGATTCATTTATTTGGTGGGGGGTTTTGCCTTTTTTTCTTTTTTCCCCAGTCTTCTGTAGTAAAAAATCGAGGGGGAAAATAAAAATAAAATAAATAAAATAAAGTGATCTGAAGAATAATTTAGAGATACCCAGACTAGCTTTTAAACAAGCAAGAATAAAGTGCTGTTCAGGCTGTTAGGCACCTCTGAGAAACAAAGCTCATATACCTCTGAGTTGCATCCTGCTGTGGTCACGCTGTCTCATGCATGAATTTGTTCCTTTACAGCTACCTTGGGCTAATTCTCGTCTCCAGTGTGGTCCATAGAATAGACAAGCCATAAATTAAATAGGGGAATTTCACTGCTTTGTTCCAAAAGTGATGAGGCCTGCAGCCATGTTCTCAGGGGGTGAGCTGCACACACATATCTTCTCTCCCAGACTGCTCATGCCTGGACCAGATCTGCTCAGCAGTAAGTCACATCCACCAGCTCCCAGCTGGCCAGCTCTGCTTCCTAGTCCCCAGCTTGCTAATAGTGTTTCAGTGATATTTCTTGTGATGGGGGGAGACAGGCATTAGGAATTACTTCAGAGGGCTGAAGGACAAACCCCAAAGGAGTGTCCTGCAGCTAGGCAGATGCTCTGACATAAAGTAGCATCCCTCACTACAACCTGTCCCTTCCATCATCAGGCAGTTTTCCCATATTCCTCTGGAAATTTCCCTAGTCACTTCCTGCCTCTTTTCCTCCAGAGATTATAGTCTCTACTTTGGAAAAAGACTGAAAATATTCACAGGTACCTTGCATCCAATTTTTTGTCTGTAAAACTGTAATAATTAGAAAAAACTCAAGTATTGGTTTGTATGTCTACACCAAAACCTCACAAAGGAGGTCCTAAATATTGCCCTGTGATCAGCATGGTCAGAGAAGAACGTTGCTAAGCACAGCCTCCTGTTGTGCTTCAAACAAATAGTGGCTTCCATGGTTTATGAAACTTCATTCCTTCATTCCTAGAAATGGAGAAATGCATTGGTCAAGCTTAAGAGGAAATAATTTCTGAACCAGCAGTGGAAGGTGTGTATTGTGGGAGAAGAGACAGCACACTGGTCCCTGCAGATGGAAACTGCCTTTTTCAGGAATTCAGTAGCACTGACAGAAAAGACTCACACTTTGTTGCCAACTTCATCATGAGTCAGGTCTCCAGATAGGATTGGGAAGTTCATTGTGAACAATTTCTCCTAAATGTTTCCTTCCCTCCTTCCTTCCTTCCTTCCTTCTTCTTACGAGTACTAAAAGGAAACAGAAATTATGTTTTTCAGTGTGAATGCACTGGCATCTGACTATGCTCAGAATACCAAACCTACATTTAGACATTGATGCAAAACAATAACAAAAAAGATGTATAACTCAGACTTTATTAGTACATAACTGTCTATGTAACCATGGTTTGCAGAGGTTTTTTTTCAGTAGTTCAGCAGACATCTTATATATTGATTTTTAGTTGTCATAATATGAAGATCTATTATATTTAACCTGTCCTTGAACTGATTCACACCAATTTTTAGTAATATGTAAAATTTTAGCAGCAATATTTAAGAAAGGTAATGAAAGGCACTTTGCAAAGCAATACAAACATCTTATACGTGTCTTACTAGCAAAGTCAAAGCAAAATATAGATCAGAAAAAGAAAGGATATGACATTTTATTTAAATATTGAAAAATTAAATGTAGATACTGCATTACTGCAGCCATTAAGCATGGCCATGGCACTGTATTCATTTTCTACATGGTGAGGACAGGAGAACTTGGCTGGATCTCAGGGAGGGCCAGCGCTCCCACACCTGTCTGCTGAGTGTGATACTGAAGTGCTCGTGTGGCCATGATTATGGGCAAGTCAGGACTCTCAAGAGAAAAAAAAAGAAAAAAAAAACCAAAAAAACCCCGCCAAGTAGAGCAGTAACTTATTTTCCTAAGTTTCCCTGTATTGCTCATGAAGCTTGAGGCACAGTCAAGAATTTGTATTTCAGCTAATACATCTATTTTCTAGGTATATTTTTTTTTCCTTTCAAATCCATAAATGTTTCTGAGATACACTCTTTGCAGGACAACCAGCATACTTTCCACAGAGTTACATAAGCTTTTATGTAAGGTAAGGACCTGATAGATACTATATCATAAAATGTCTTGTATTTCATATTTTGCTGTATTTTAAGCTGTTTATGTATTGCCTGGTATAAGAACTTGGACTTATTCCACATAGATTTCGACAAAGTATTTGTCTCTTTCCCTATATTTATTATTTTAACCAGCCTAGAAATTTATAATATTTTCCTATCCATGGGATTTATGCCAACACTGGACAATATTTCATCACAATAGCAGATCATGAAAAATAATGGTTGTGTCAATGTTTGGAAATGGCACATTTGAAAGTGAAGTCATTATTTATAGGATCAAAAGGTGCCCATATACAATGATCTCAGAGCTAGAATGCAAAATGAATAGGCATGGGGTGATTTTCTCTGATGTGATGCCCTAAAGTTCAGAGAGAATAAAGCACTTCACACTGAAATACTTTTAAGTAAAATCGTGGACAGTCAAGATGCCAACTTAAAAATTTTCTCCATGTTAGTTAGACACTTGTTTTTGAAGATCTTAATGGTGTAACTGGCAGAGGCTCCACAATACATTATACCTGTATCTTCAAACACCTATATCACTTCAACAAGCTAGAGGAGACAATTAGAATAAATATTTTACTAAAAATGTTCTAATCCAAATAGCTTGGCTCTGCACTATTCTTTCTATTTATGGCTTCCTAAAGAACATTAAGAATGTGCTGAAGATATTTTAGCAAATGGATCACAAGGAAGTTCTGTACATAATTTACACTAGCATATTTAAGTTGTTCACAGCAAAGAAAATATTTCAGAAAATTAAATTAATTGATTTCTTAGTACAAATTTGTTGTATTGGGGGAAACAGCCAGTTCTCAGGACTTTACTTCATTTTTCATTATAACTGCTGGTCACACAATACAGCTGCTCCTAAAACTGAGAGGTATGCAAGAAACTCACTTTTCACATAGAAGAAAATAGAACAAAAGGAGGAAGAGATAATTGTCCCTCCTTCCTGGTGAGAAGCAGACATCAAAGACTCAGAAACCAGGCAGCACAATTTTCTCCACCTTGAAAAATTACTGTAAAAGTCTTTATTTTATTGCTAAAAAGATTTTGAAATGCTGAAAATCTAAGAAAATTTCATGTTTATACTGAGATATTAAAGATTGCAGAGTACTAGAGTACTGCAGTATTACAAAGAGCAGGTTCATGTCTTTAGTATGTGCCAAGCACAGGAGACCACACAACGTCTGTAATTACTGTCTTATCTGGCAACTCTGATTTTTTTAACTGGCCAGCCATCATACACTGCTGGAGAAATATCCAGAATACAGGCATTTTGTATGGCCTTTTCCTTAGATACGTGGTTGGAGTTTAGGCAAGAGAATGATTCCCTGTTCACTGAATCTTCGCAATGTAACACGTATAAAGCTGAGCTGGTCTACACTGACTGTTTACATCATGGCTTGTCTTTTTCATTTATGTGAGTAAAAAAGGGATAGATCTCTCACGTAACAAGTGATAGGACAAGAGGAAATTTCCTTAGGTTTAGAATGGAAATTAGGAAAACTTTCTTCATGGAAAGGTGGTCAGGCACTGAAACAGATTGCCCAGGGAAGTGATGGAATCACCATCCCTGCAGCGTTCAAAAAACCTGTAGATGTGGTCCGTGGTTTAGTGGTGGACTTGGCAGTGCTGGGTTAATGGTTGCACTCCATAATCTTTTCCAAGCTAAATGATTCTATGATTCTATTAAGGTAGAGAAACAGCCCCAGCCTGTCAGTAGAGCACATAGTTTCCAAGCAGGGTATGGCATCTGAATTCTAAAGGAGCCAGAGACTGAGTGGTTTCTCATACACATCTACACCTTGGAAAGTAGGGTCCTGTCTAATGAGATGCCAGTATTTCCAAATAGCTGTTTCATATCAAACACCTATCAATTCCATGTTGGCCTTAGTTCTTTCAGAGCTGATTGTGAAATAGAGATGGAAAATAAGTTTCATGCCGTCTAAAATGGCTGTCGACATAGAATAATTCAGGAATGCACTTTTGGCTTCTGTTTTATAGTTTAAAGCTGTGATTAATTTTGACAATTTAAGTAATCCTTTTGTGATCTTAATTCTTTTTCCTTTATGAAGCTGATCATCTTCTCACTTGTTTTGATCAAAAGCCTAAAAGGTATGTTCTTTATTTGGTTTTGGCAGTCTGGCCACCTTCTCTAGTGGCCTGAGAAAAAAAAGAAGAAAAAGCCTAACAGTGCAAGGAACTGACAGATGGTTACAGTTTCCTGACAAATTATTTATTTGAATTCTTAAACACTCAGGGCTCTTACTTATAACTTTTTCACTTCAGTTTTAAGAGTCCATTTATCAACAAGAATGATCACATATTGACCATACCAGTACTCAAAAGCAAATGTATTCATTTGTTCACTATACAGACATGAGTTAGTGACAAGTGAACTGATTCAGGCAAAACATCCACACTAAAGCTTCAGTCTGACATTTGAACTCTTGCAAAAAGTTTGTCTATGTCCTTTTTTTCTGCCTTTTTCTAAATGTTAGTTGTAGGCCTTTCTTCAGTATCACATACCCTCATGTGGATCTCTAACTTTTTCCTTTCAGAAAACTGAATTTAAAAAATCTTTGAAAATATAAAGTTGCCTTTTTTTTTACATTTATACATACCAAGAAGATAAGTTTTATCAAACAAATATGGTATTTTCAACAGGAAAAATCTTTTAACATGAAATAATTTTCCATTTAGTGTGGAATTTTGACACTGGATTTGAGGAAAAAAGGTGTTGAGCACTGTTTGAAAATGGTAAGAGCTGAACCTTAAAGTAGCTACAAAGTAGGCTTTTGTTTTTATTTATGCTGCAGTTTAACATAGCCAAATCTCTCAGCTTCTTGATGTGAATATTTTTTTAGAGGTAAAACTATATCTTTATCTGCACTAGTTTCCTAATTTGAAGTGAAATATAAGTTATCAGTAAACATCCAATGTGAAACATCACAAAATTTAAATGCAGATTTGTCATATTTTCCTTGCCTGATTTCTCTTCCAGTACACTGAAGTTTTCCTGCTTTTCATATACATATGGTTCAGTGTTTATTCTCCAAGTATATCCAAGACCCATTCAGACCTTCAGCTTGTATTTTTTCTCATTAGACAGTGATTGCACATGCAGCAAATTCTCATGCTACACAAATGGAGTATTTACTGTTTCCCAATGGAAAAATTTGGGAGTCCAAGCTGGAAGCAATCTCTTCTGAATGTAATATTAGATGAGTGAGTATATGTATGTGTGTATGTGTAGGATGTGAGCTATAGTCCCTTTGTTCCCCAAAGCCCCCGTGAAATCTGCAGTAGCCTGAAGCAGATGAAAGAGAATTCAGACTGAGGGACAAAAAAGGTGTTTCTCACTCAACTCTGTACATAGTATATTCACTCTGAGTGTGCAGGTAGCATAAAAATTAGGTCCTTCACATGAATATTTATCTCACATAGTGATGGCCATAGCAATGGAAATAAAAGGCTTGTCACAGACATCCAGAACCTCTCAGCCTAGTAACAAGAATATCCTTTACTGATTCTATGAGTAACCAGGATTTCAGGGGCTCTAACTGCAAAATCAATATTTAGAATATGATGAATGGATATGAAACTAAGAAAACACACCAATCAGCCCTGCATCTGAAGGTCTTCTTTAATGGAAAAAATAACCAAGTGATGTAAACAGAAAGGGCAAACCAAGTGACAACCTACAAGACCACCCATCTGGGCTAGGCAGCGTGTTTCAGGGTTATCTGGCTGCTTCCTTTGTGCTGGTTCACCCAGTGACTATTGCTCTAAGTTTTGTTGACAGTGACCACAGTGCTTTCTTTAAAATGTAAACATTCCCAAGTTAGTTCTCAGTGCATTTGCTAGAAAATCCCATATCCTCATGCATGGTTTAACTATTGCATTTCTACAACACAACCTTCCTTTGGAGTTTCCGTCAACAGAGCACGTGTCATAGATTCTGAAGTTGTACAATCACAGCTATTTGCACTATATTTCTATAATACACCTTTAGAAAATGATTTTAAAAAGTGTTTTACACCTTTTCCCTGAGATTCACAAAAGGTGTCACACATCAATTCAAAAAAGAAAACCAAACAAAAGTTACCTTCTGCCAGTGTAGAAGAGGAACATCACTGTAAGCAAAAATAAACACATTAAAATATTTACCTGAACAATTAAAAATGTTGCTAATCCTCTTTATGGTAAGTAGGGCTTTGAAACAGAATGAACAGAGGACTTGGATCGTTTCTTTTTATTGTAAGCCATCAAACATTCAACCACATGAGTCAGAACCTTCTACACAAGAAATAATACTATGCTCCATTAATAGCCCTCATGATTTCAATGCCCTACTTTTTGAAGAAAAAAGTACTCAGCATGCGTCACAAGCCCTAAATAATGCAAGGAGCTCTTGTATCTCTTGCTTTTAGGTGTTTGTTCTCTTCCTCAACTTCAAGTGCTGGTTCCTAGTTGCTAATGAACACCTGAGCTGTCTATAGCAGATACATCTCTTACCAGCTCAATGCCTTGCTCCTGCCTTGAAATTTGAATTATTACCCTAACTGCCATGATCTGGAGTCCAAACAAAGCACTAGGGGATAGTGATCAAAAGCTCCAACAACCTATTTAATCATTAAAAAGCACAATAGTAAGAGTCTTGGGGCTGACAACTGCCCTTTTTTTTACAGTTTGGGAAACTTTTCTGGTTTAACTGGTTTTAGGCTCAAAAACTGCACTGTTACTGACTATAGAGTGATGACCAATAAATAGTTTTACTGATCACTGGTTGAGAGCTATAAGCTATGTGATTATTCCCGCTTCTCCTGAGACAAGCACACAAGACATGGATCAGCAATACACTAGGAGCCAAAGTAACGCCCTTCTCCTTTTGAGAATGATATCCATCTCTGACAGCAAATATAAAAGCAGTTGAAACAAGATTTCATGGGCCTCAATTCCCACAGCTTTTTCTGGGCATCAGATTTGATTACCATTGTAAAACATTCTATGTGAGTAGCTTGGACATTGTAAAAATAAGAAAAAGAAAAGAAAAAAAAATACCAAAAAAAACCACACCCAAGCCTTTTAGTTCTGTGTAATTTAGAAAGTAAAATGAGTTGGTTTTGGGGAAGACATTTTAATGTGGAGCAGACAGCTTTTAAATCAGTTTTCCACTAAGTAAAGAAAGGCTCCTATTCCTCTCTGTTGAACTATTATACAGCTCTTTTATCCTGATCTACCTATTGTGACTCCATTTCTTTTCAATTAGTGGAAGAGAATAGTGACTATTATTTGAACCTTGTTTATTGTCCAAAATGATTATATATATATACATACGTAAAAATTGCTTTCTCAGAATATGACAAATATAATGTAAAATAGTTTTTCAAATACAATATTTCTGTTTGGTTTTTTTATCTCAACAAAAATTATATTCTCCCACAGCAACATTGAAAAGGTTAGAGAATCTTCATGAATCTTTGAGTTATTCTTTCTTTACTGAATATATTACACTAAAGTTTAAGCCCACAGACTGCATACATGTTTTCATTCCTGGGCCGAACACACACATCATTTTTTATTATTACCAACATGAATGCTTAATGGATGGCTACCAGACAGCCTAGACTCATGTCACCAACAGATGTTAGCATAAAAATTCAACTAGCCTGACTTCACCGTATTAAAATAGAATTTTTCAGTTTACAAAACATCACAAACCACAGGTATTTCAGAATATATTCCTGCACTCTTTAAAGCAGTGTGGAGATGTAACTAAGGCTTACACATAGCTCTGAGAATGTTCCCTGGTTATACATTCCATGTCTGGAAAAGGGGCATGTTGTGCAAAAGAAGGGTGAAGGGAAATAAAGGCCTTCATGTTATAGGCACAGGCAATTACAGAAATATTTACTTTAATTTACTGTGGAACAAAGAACTTACAGATACCCCAAGCAAATGGGCTCAGCTTGAACAGCTCGGCTGGATTTAATACTTTGCTAAGTTATTTAAAGGAGTTTCTATCATAGTGATACCAACCATCATCCTCCAATAACTATGTATTTTTTACAGGAAGGTCATCTTTCAACTTGGATAAAATTTGGACTTACTGAAACAGTAAACAAGAGGTTAAAGTTAAAAGCTTTCCATCTCTTAAATCAGTGCCATTTCCACTTCACATCCACTCGAGCACCAGAGGTTTCTCTCTAGAGCTGTCAATGTTATTCTGCTCTGCTGACCCATAAGTAGCTGAAATTTGGGCTTACTCCAGTGTGATTTAGGTATTACACTCACTCACAGAGACAGCATGTGCATGTGGTCTTTTTTTTTTTTTTTTTTTTCTGTAGAACTCCCTTAGCAATCCACATTTCTCTCTTTGCCAGGCATTGGGGATTGTGAGGGCTTCAGAATATATGATGTCCAAAAAATTGGGGGTCAGAGATGATAAACTGTATCTTATAGTCGGAAATTACTTTTTGGGGGGAACTCCAGAAGGAGAGGAGTTTCCCTTTTAAATTCCTTGAGTTCTGTTGAATTTTGTAGGCAGATAAGCAAATTCTTTATATTTGCAAAAATATAAACATTATTTTGTCTTTTCATGTATAGACAAGTCTTATTATCTCACAAGGTCTTTTGGGAAATGTATTGAGGTAAAAGGAACATTTTGTTTCTCTGAATATTTTGTAAGGTACTATTATAATACTATTCCATCAGACAATTTAGGTTCTCTCAGCTAAAATAAATAATTAATATCTAGGCTACCTCTAGACATCTTGCAAGACTGTGGGTGTACTACACATATTCTTGCTAAGATGTCATCCTTCAAGTGAACAAACACTATAGCAGAGAAAGAACTACTTGGCCAGGGTATTCCTAATGCTGGGCAGAGTCTGGTTTTACACATTGAATGCATACCTAAACCTACATAAGAATGTACTTTCATATGTCCTATATTTTTAAATACTAATATGTTTTCAAGTTTTCCAGAAACTTCAGGGTAAGAGTGACTGAATCCTTCCCTGAGAAGCGATCAGCAGTCATCCATCAACAGAACCTAATGTGACCTGTCTGCAAAAGCTTGACTTTTATTAAAAAGGAAAGCAACTTCTGACACAAAAGTCTGTCTATATGCCATTGGCCACCCAACTTTTCATCATGCACCAAGGGTTTTACTAACTCATTCCCCTGCTTAGGTACAAGGTAAGAGAGAAAAATTGGTGTACTCTGACTGGTATGGAGCTGGAATGCATGTAAGCACACAGCTAGGTGTAGGAATTTGGAACTGCTCCAGCACCTGATGACATTAGGCAGAACTCAATCAAGTCTGTTCTGCATGTTTACAGCTTAAGGAAATATAAGAATGGTTTTAAGGCTGTTACTATTTTGAGATCATTGAGACCAAAACTTTTCTGTGAATTTATTGCACTCCTGTATAATGGAGAAACATTTTTTCTCCAATTGTGTACACTAGTGGCTCAGTAGCTGATGTTCAGGAAGCAGTATGCTATATACATCCATGCATCTCTAAGTAGCTGAAGTCCCCATGTGAGAGCCATACAACCAGCACCTGCAAAAGTGATCATACTCAGAAATGTTATAAAACATAATACAGGCAATATGGTCAAGGGGTTATTTAAGCCTTCCTTTTTATTCAGAGTTCTATTATTGTCTTTAGTAAGCAGTTCATAATAAGAAAGCCTGGTTTTCTCAAAGCCATCAAATACTGACTTCTTAACCTGTTCTATGAAAACTAGAACATAAACAAGCTTCCTCCAAATATAAGTTAAATCATTCAGGTTAAATCCTGGCACAAATGAAGTCAGCAGCAAAATTCTTGCTGACTTCTGTATTCATAGATCATACACAACCTCAATTTTTGAAGATTTCTAAATCTTCAATGTATTTAGCCTTACAGTCTCCTGGTGAGGTAGAGAACAGCTGTAATTACACAGATGGCAAAGTCATGAAGGATTCAGTTAACTGGTTCCACGTATTGAAAGTTAGGTATTTAGTCTAAACTGATTACTTATGTTGCTCTAGTCACCAGAAATAGATTTGTCCTTCTGGTGGAAATCTTAAATAAAAAAATAAAATAATAATAATTATTTAAAAATCCCACAAACTAACAACAGAAGAAAACCTAAGCAAACAAACAAACAACAAAAAAATCCTCCTACAAATTAAAAAAAACACCCCAAACAACCCAAAAGACATAAACAGAAAGAAAAATTCTAGTTTAAATAGAAAGAATTTCCTTAAGGAAGTGACTCTGACATAGCACAGCTATTGTGGGATAAAGTCCCTCTCCCCTAGAGCTGCCTGTCTCTCCACAAATGACCAGTTTTAAGAAATTAAAGGTAAAATTGAGAAACTGAGTTAAAATCTGAATCTGCAAAGGAATTTAGGGATTTCTACATATGCTGATACAAGGCTTAACTTCAGACCACTACATTTATTGGGACAATACTTAACTTGTGTCTGCCCACAGAGCAGTCTGTACTCAGACTTTGTTAAGATATTTGAGTTCCGTGTACAGTGGTCCCTGAATTGAAGTGCAGAAGCCACCTGAGATCACCAACCAAAACAGACAGCAAGAGATATTTAGGAGACCACCAGAGCCTCTTAAGCAGGTCCAGATTCTATGTTCATGATGAAGTTCATTATAATGTTCAGCCTGAGTTTGAAGCTTGCATTTATCTCCTGAAGCTGGATACTCATTCTGTCAGTTTCTAAAGGCACAATGTAGTCTTTTCTATGCATTATCTCCCTGTCCAGATAATTAAGGGAGGAATCAGAAAACTTGGCTTCAAAACTCATCTTGTCTCAAAAATTACTAATTTCAAATCCACACCTCTCTCTCCCCCAGGGAAGAACTGTGAAACTGTGTTTCGGGTGAAAATGTTTACTTTGTTCCCCTCCTTAGAAAGAGAGTCATGATCCAACGAGCAAGAGTGATTGGTGGGCACAGTGAAGACCTGGCCTTTGGTCCCTTCTCTCTGAGCAGAAGCAGAAATCAGGTTTCTCCATCTCAGATACCAACTTGATATTCTCTCCAGTATTGTTCCATATCTAAAGTATTGTTAAAGTTTCTAGGGCTCATTACAGTTCTCTAAGACATAAAATAAAGAACTATATACCTTAGAAAACACTTAGAAATATTAAAACCATAGTTTGCTTTGTTATAAAGTGCTTTCTCCGGAAAATCATTTGCTGATTCTCTCTCCTCTGCCTGTAAATCCTTCCAACAGTGCAAGTACTTGTAATTTTAATGCACCAACATAGACAACAGCAACTGTTTCTTCATTAATTATATGTGCTTGCTAACTGGTGGCCGCAGGCAGATGTGCTCACCCATCAACAAACCAGTGAAAACTGGCCCGGAGGTTTATTTTCCAAGGTGATTGATAACTACAAACACCTGTATTTAAGACAATAGTCATCTTAAGAACTGTGTGATGTAATGAAGAGGCCACAAATCTTACCCTTGCTGCTGAACTCCTTGACAATTTAATTCTGTGTGATATTTTAATCACGAGACGGGGTGAACTTGGTCAGGCAAAGAAGAGAATAATCTTATGTCAGTTTTTTTTATCTGTGAGAGACATACACCAAAATTATGGGTTTCTTTTCACCTGTACAGGTACAGTAGCTTTTTAGCATTGCATTTGACTTGAAAAATGCAAAAGGAAATTCCAAAACATGACACAAGACAGGTTATGTAGACCAGGTACACAACCATTCATAGCTGTGAATTCAGACATTTGTGAGTGTAGACAAGGTGTGTTTTGACGATTCATAAAAATCGTAAGGTTAGTTTCTGATCCCTCAGACCAAGAAATTTTAATAAGGAATAAATTAGGTCTATAGCTTTTCTTTTTCTGCCTCTTTTTCTACGTAAAAGATAGAAATACAAAAGATAGTTATGTTTTAATTTTTTTTTTAAAGATGAACATCTGGGCCGTAAACTGCCTTTAGTGTATTTATGTTATTTAGTATCAGGAAAGATAGCACATAGACAATCTCATTAACGTAGATAACTCTAACTTTTCCTTACAGGATAGTTATAAAATGATGAAGTTTCTTTCAGTACAACTTAATACTGAAACAGAATTAGGATAAGCAAGGCTTATCCAATGTAATAATTGGAAAACCTATGTTACTATGACCCATAATTATTGATGCAGTCAGAGCTTTAAATTAAGATAAAGACATTGTATTTATGAGAGAGGTACATGTATGCAATAATACAAAGACCAGACACTAGGATACAGTACAAACACTAAGGTTATTTGTCACTGGAAAAGTTTTCCAGAGATTGTGGTAAAGTTACTGGAACTTTAAATATAAAGTATGTTGGGAAAAATATGTGCTTGGGTGGGACACAGTGGACTTTGCAGGGGAATTAGCAAGTAAAATTATGTAGCTTGTGCCACATCAAGAATAGAACAACATGGTCATAACTCCTCTTTCTGCTTATAGGTCCAGGAACCACTAGACATCCATCCTTGCTCGACTTCTCTGAAATGATGCTGCCATCTTACCTGCTTAATGCAAATGGGGTATATATTTTATTTTTTTTTTTTACTTTTTTACTTTTTTTCCCCCTTTTAGTTATTTGGTGGTTTTGGTGTCTTAATATGAAGAACTGGGCAGGGATTTTACCAAAGTCATTGCCACACAGACTTCGAAGTAGACACTAGAGTAAGAACTAAACAATACACTGCCTGTCACTACTGATTTGTTTTAAAATTGAATTAATTATCCTTTGTATAATTCATAAAGTTCATTAGAATATTAAGTTAATTTAATGTTCTGCTTTCCTGATTAGAATATTTTGTCAATCTTTCTTTCATTTAGGTTTACAGAATCAGGTATTCTAATCAGTGACATTTAAACAAGACTAATTCCCACTTCGAGGTGCAATCAGTGGTTTTTCACATGCAATCACCCCAGTAGACTAAAGAGGCTGACACTCTTTGGGAGATCATTTCCTTCTCCAACATTTTCTGTGAAAAAATCTGGTTTAAGGGTAAGCAGTATTTGAATAAAACCTAGTAGTCTTGGCCTCTGGTATTTAACTGGAGTGTTATAAAAACAGGTGCTAATGTCAAGCACATTACATACTCACTCCCCTGCAGTTGTTAAGGTGATAGATAGTGTGGCAGAAAGCACCTCTTGCCAGATGAAATTTCCTGAAATGTCCTTGTATTCCACACCAGGTGCATAACAGTGGGGTCAACAGCCATGCCCTCTGGGCTGAGATGAGCGACTCAGTTATGAATTTCTCAGCTACAAAGCTTGGAGGCCAAAGAAAGAATGTGAGGGAGAGGGTGGAATCCTGGTGCTGGAGGAGTCCAGGGGAGTGATACTAACAGCTTTAGGAAAGACCAAGATTTCATTCAGTGTGTTTTAGTAACTGAAGTCAGGCAAGAGATTCCCAAAAAAAATAGAAGCTAAATGAACTGTTCTGTTGGTTACTGGGCAGTAATATTTCCACTGAAAACCATTCGTAACATTCCTGCTGGAAAAGTTTAGTTTGTCTTTCTTCACAAGTTTGTATCTTCTAAACCAAGAAATATTATCAACTAAACCCTGATTCTATTAGAAGTCATCCTGATTTCATCCTGAAGACAATAATGACTTCAAAAGTTCTGCATGGTCCAATTTGGCATTGGGCATTCCTCATAGAGTAGTGGCAGGTGAGGAAGGATCCATGCTGAGAGCAGGAAACACACAGCTGCTTATGACTGAAATTGCTGAAACACTTGCATGGAGCAAACAAGCTCTCAGATTGCAAGGTCAGTGCCAGGCTGGCTCTCATTCCAGATGAAGGGTGATACAAGGTCACTTCTCTGTCTTCAGGCTGTTGTTCATGGTGCAGGCTGCATTGCTAGCAGGAAGCACTGATTCCTGCTCTCAGACACTGACATCTCAGAGATAGGCAGAGATGGTGAGCTCAGAGTGCAACTTTCTTCTGCTTCAAACACAAGCTTGTCTCACCAGTTCCACTATCATAAACCATGGTTGGAGCAAGAGACTTGTATTTTTGCACAACACAAGCCCCACTGGTGGGGCTTGTTCAGCTTTTCTGCCCCAAGTCTCTGGCCTTTGGTCAATACTTGGGTCTAAAAAAAGGAGTATGGAGAGAAATGTCCCTCATGTTCATAACATTAATTAAAATTATCTTTTATAAGAAGAACCTTAATGGTATTTCAGGGGACATCTATGCTAAGCAAAGAAATTAATGAAAGGGCAGCAGACAGGTTCTTTCCAGTGCATGGCTGCCAAGGAGCTATTCCTTATAACTTGTCTTCTATCAAAAGTATTCATTCAACATCTCAGCAATAGCTGGAGTTTTTGCAGTACCTGTGTAAGGAGAGGTGGGACAGAGGTAATCAAAGGCAGGACATATTCCTTTAAAGGACTCGTTGGTGGCTAGAATATTCAGGACACCAGAGCTATCTTGCCCAAACTTTGTATAAGAGAACTCATTTGAACTTTTACTCTTTATTTTCACTTAGCCAAAAGCTACAGTACTGCTTCATGAAAGAATAGGTATTCAGGCTTAGTATTCACAACCCCGACTCTGTGGCTTGCATGTTTATATCATAGGAGGCTGCTCCATTACATGATCACATAACAAATTCACGCCCCTATTCCCTTTAAATAATTCACAACTCTTTGAACCTGAGAGTTTCTCACTCTTCAGTCAAGCCCCATGCCAGCCAACCACAAGTGTGCACGACATGAGCAGCTGAGGCCATTGCTGCTCCACTGGCTGTTCCAGCAGGAGACTGCGATCCCCGCTGCCAGGTAGCACATGTCCTGTTGTGCACTGGGGTGCCTTATTTCTAGGATGCCTAGGCAGGTGGTGTGGTTATGGCCTGTGAAGCAGTTGTGCATCTATGACTAACAGATCATAAAATGGCTAAGTTAATAAAGGCATAAGAGGTGTCACACTTGCAATATCAGTGGTGAGGGGAGCTCGACAGGAGTCCAAGGTGTGACCATTGTTTAAAGGATATTATGTGATTTGTGAGGCTTATTAAAAAGTAAGAACTGTGTCTCAGTCTTTCTCTACAGTTCTCTCTCTCTCTCTCACCTTTCCTATTGTCTTTCCACACACTACCCATGTATTTACAAAATAATTTTATAACAGTTGTGGTCAGTTATAATATGTTTTTTCTATAGGTCTTTTAAGAATAAAGCAGCTTTATTCTTGAGCTTTATTTTATAAAGCTTACTTTGTATATTTACTTCCGAATAATCTAACAGGAAGCCTGAATGTTAACTGTGATTTTCTGGCACTTTCTCTCTTTTTCTTCTTTTTCTTTCTGTTTTATTTATTTCAGAAAGGAAAAGACTAAGCAGCACATAATGAGCACTCATGCAGATTAGATAGAATAGATATAATAGATAGAGAGAGAGAGAGAGAGAGAGAGAGAGAGATATGATAGAGTCAAACTATTTGATAAACTGAAATAACTCAGGAAAACAAACAAGTTAAATACCATTTCATAAACCAAAAGTGAGTTTCAGAAGCCCTTTCCTGGAGTTGACTTAAGGTTAATTTGTGCTTAATAAAGAGTTAATAGCAATAAAAATAGGACTAGGTATTAATCATAATAGCAAATTAGATAGAAAGAAAAATGTGATTGCAATGTGGGACCAATGGCAGCAAACTGCATTATTTAATGAAATAGATTAAGGGTCAGATTTTGAAGTGTTGCAAACTCTCCTGATTCCATGAATTTTGTTTCCAACACTTTTTGTTAGCCCTGCTTTTGTATTTGATTTAGATCTATGGTAAATTTCAGCTCAATTTTTCTTTGCCTCTGTTCCCTGACTATTTCTAGTAGCTGAAATACTGCTAGTTCAGTTAGAGACTATATATACTTAAAGCTTTATAAATAGATACAACAGTGTTTTATAATTTTTATGAGTCAATACTTCATGCTAAGAATCAAGTGTCACCTCCAGAAATGATTGAGCTTTCTTATTACTTTTTTTAAATAAACCTACTCTACAATAGAGTACAGATACATAATTGTATACTACAGGCAGAATATTATTAAAAGCATTTAAGTTGCGGGGTTGAGCACTCAGCTTCAAACTAGGTAGGTTCTTAAGAACTTAAAGGACTAACACTGAGACAACAAAGAGATTAGATCAGATCTCCCTTTAGCTTTATAATTTAAAGCCTCCACCTTGCAAGCTTAGAATCACAGGGAAGCAATAGACTCTTAACTGCATTAATTTAAAATGTATATTTAAATGTCTTGCTATGAGACTCAAACCAGGAACTTTCTTTTAGCTGAGTCAGGAGATACAGCAATAAACTATTCTTAGCTGTAAGTCAGTCTTTGAAGATCTTATGGTGTCATTAATCCACATCTTCTAATTCACTAGACTGAAGAACATAATTCAGTAACATTCTAACTGACTCAGCAATCCCCAGGAATGTGTTAACTATTTGACTATCAACCTTCTTGAATTAAAAAAAAAAAAAAAAGGGTGTAAAAACATGAAGACTTTTAGCCAAATGTCTGATTCAAAGCTGGCCACAATATCTAGGCTCTCTGTCTTCTCTCCTGGATTGTATTTATTTAATAGAGCTGACATGCCTGGAGTATCAAGTGTAGCCTGCACAAAAACTGATATCTAATTACAGAAAAGGACTCAAAGCTGGAGCAAAGATGACACCAGTTGACAGTCATCCCAGCTCCTTGGCTTTGAGACAAGATTTTACATTGTTCAAGTGCTAAATATCCACCCAGAAAACCTGATGCTTCCCCTTTGGACTGTGTAGTAAATGAGTTCCATCCTCCAACACATGTGCTTATGCAGGGATATGCTATTAAAGTGTATGAGTAACAGAGTATAAAAGAGTATCCCAGACATAAATCAAACGTGCCCTCTCTATCCTGTGCAGTTTTGCCCAGACTTGAATGACCAGGAATGCAAGGAATCTGCATTTTCAAGATAAGACCAACTGCAAATGGCATAAGTGGGTGCCATGGAGAGTATCGTTTACCCCCACGTGGGAATACTCCAGTATGTAACACATCATCTGTAACTTATTCCCCCTCAAGAAAATGCACAGCAATTTTAGAAGGCTTGTTCTAAATCACTGCTAGAATGTAAAGATAAACTCTGAGTAGGGGAAATATGGAGACACTCAGACCATGTTTTTCAATTTTGACACTTTGCTATTAGGACAGGACACAAGAGCTTATGGCCAAATCTGTTTGTTTTGCTTTCAGCAGAAGTTGTGTTAGCCCTTTGCTTATGAATATCTTGCCTTGTTTAGCACCCACCTTCATGGTACTTTGTGATGTAAGGGCAAAGTTCTCCCATTTGTGTAATTCCTTCTTCATTGCAGTGGGACCACATATGCTTTTACATGTTGATTAAAACCTAACTGTAGGAGTTGAGGGCAAATCTCATCTTTTCATATTTTCCTCATTTCTAGTGATGTCAGGGGGGTTGTACTGTGATGAGGCAAATGGATTACGCCACAAAGAATAGAAGTCTTAAAAATAAATTTTCACATGCCACTTGAAGAATAATCCTGGATAAAAAGCTTCTGCAACTAGCTGAAAGACTTTATGTTTTGGCACAGTCACTTTTCTAGTGGAATTTGCACTAATGTTTCAACAACTCAGACAAATGCAGGATATTTCTAAACTACACTGGATATCAGCAACATTGCTACCTTATGAAACAGTTAAGTAAGGACAATCAAGTCCTGCGCATATACTGGAAGTGACTATTCTGATTCATGATTGATTAATCAAGTTTTAAGTGATCTGTATTTTAATAAGAACATCCATGACAGTAGCAATATAAATTTACAGATTTTCACCATAGTTTGACAGTCCAAGACTTTAGTGATCAGACACAGAAGAGGAAGGTGTTATTTTTTTTTTCTAAAGGAGCAGCTTTCCAGCAAGAACACTGACTTGATGAGCTTGAAAATTTCTGACATCAGAACTCATGTTTTATCTAGATAAAGAACTTTAAAATACAATCTACTTTAAAATGTTTTAATAAGGTCAGGACAGAAATATTTCAGAATAGTTTGTTTGATGTAAATTTTCAAAATGTTTGATATATTGATGTAAAATCTCAGAAGGAAAACAAATGTCAAAATGTCAGAATTTCCCATGAGTTGGAACACTGTTTTAGAGCACACTTGTAGGACATTATTACAGGTATTACAGTAACTTGTAAGAGTGAAGATTGATGTGCAGTTTGGGAATACATCCCTCTGGATAAACTAATGAGCAGCCTTTTTCAAAAGTAATGCTAGAACCTGGGAACCACTTACTGCTGGAATTGATCGGAACCAGGTCACAATCATGCTTCCAATAATTTGGAAATCTTAGCCACAGAGAACAAAGGAAGGAAGACCTTTGAGCAGGTTGCACCCTTAACTACAACAGATTGCTGAATTTTTGGCCCTAGAATCATAAGGAAAAAACTAACTTTTCATTTCCTGATTCCACCCAAGAAGTTGAACATCTTAACTGACATTTAACCTTTATTCTTCTTTCAAGTGGTGGAAGCATGCATAAATAAACTTCACAGTTTCAAAATGTTAGTTAAAAGAACATTATTCAGAGCTTCAGCTTGAAATAATTGGAAGTCAAATTGTATAATTGCTGGACAAAAACATATTTTAGAGTAGTTGCTTTTTTTTTTTCAAATAAAAGTGGGAAGATTAGTAAAACTTCAGTTATAATGTTATTTTTCTCCATGCTTTATTTCTGATTTTTGGTTGGATTTTTTGTTTCTTTCTTTCTTTTGTTTTTATTGGTTACCTATTTGTATTTTGATCACTTTTTTCTTTTTTGGTTTTTGTTTTTTTTTTTTTAAATACTCTATAGGAAGTTCACTTGAAACTACAGACTTGCTGTGTCTGGCAGTCAGATGTAGCAGCATTTAGAAATATAGTCTTTCTGGATCTTGAAAATGAAAGTATTGAATAGTTACAATGTGAATTCAATCCATAAGCCTCGGGGTATAAATTGATCACCAGCTGGGATAAGGAAGAAATATTCCCCATTGTATAATATCACATGCACTAAGTGGGTTTAACACCTTCTTCTGAAGTATTCTGAATTGAGACAAGATGCTGGGTAAGATGGATTCTTGATCTATTTAATCAGTTTAATCAGTTCCTCTGCTGTTCGATTTCTCAACCCCATGACTCATTTCATGCAATCGATTCCAGCAGCTCCAACTTGGGTGTCTCACACAGACTACACAGTCAGCCATGGAAAGGGATCAGGAGACTTCCTTTTTTACTTCAATCAGGAAACTGTTACCTTATTTGATAATTTTGGAAACCATTAGGAATTTTATTAGCAGAGCATTTAAATGAACGGAGTCAACAGAAGCAGCAGGTGTTCAAGTCCCTCTGCAGATTCATCCCGTGGTTTGCGGCATGTGCTAAATATGTTGTAAAGTGGATGGGGGGGAAGGAGATGTAGCAAAGATACTTTCAAATAATCAAGGATAGGCTACACATGAACGTCCCATGGACATCTAAGAGGAGAGATTTTCTCAAGGATCTAAAAGTTTCTATCTCAAATTGCAATTGTTAAAAAAGTTTGAATGGTTGGTGCCAAGGCCAATGCTACCTATAGCGGTCTCGCTTTCTACCTTTCCATCTGCTGTTTCTATACTCTGATTTTTGTCCCCTCTCAATCTCTTGGCTTTCAGTGCACTAGATATTGAGCTATCCTGAGCATGTGTTTTGATCCTATTGCATTTACAGGGATTTTGGTTTATTGACTCTGATGACATTAGTCTTTGGAGGAGCAATGAACTTGAGACTTTCTCCAAGAGTTGGCAAAACATTTAAACTCTGAAATCTCCAGCTGATAACACAGTTTGCAAATGCACATACACATTAATTTGTGTTGTAAGGCTGGGGAAGGGAGTTAAGGGTACTCTGAAGATACAACCAACAGCATCAGGAAAGCTTTCCTGCTCTGCCCCCTAAAGTTTATCCTGTCCTGAAGAAACAGCCTGAGGTTACTCAAACCCCAGCCCTCTCTCCTAAGCACTCTGTAGAATGAGGGAAAGGATTGTGGGAAAAATTTCCAGATAAGACAGTTCTTCCTGTTTTTTCATGGAGAACTTGCATTCCCATTCACATCATGCTTTTCTCTGAATCCCTAAACACAACAAATAATCATGCTTTAGTAAGCACCTTCTTATTTGAAGAATCCTTCTGTGATGGCACTAAATCCTGACCTCTGACTTTTCCTGTCTGATGCCAAAATGATTATTTCTTCTGGTTCTCAGTTTGACATCATGGAGCAATTGGTTAAGCCTCTGATTCTTCATCTTGTTATCTGCTGTTCTTATAGATGTCTATCATGTTTCTGTACTCAGATTTATAGAGACAGATTTAATATTTCAATAACTACAGAAAAAAGTGCCTCAATTTCAACAAAAATGAGCTTACCCACAATGTAGAAGAGCCAATAATGCTTTTTTCCTTGTTTTCTTTCACCTATTTCCCCACAGAAACTGATAAATTACAAGAAGACAGCTCAGTTCATAGAAACTAAATAGACAGTCACAGACAAATTTAAAGCCTGTAGAGTTCAGTTCATCTCTATGGAACAAACTCCATTAATGAGGATTCTAGTATTGCTGGTCACACATAGACTCAGATGGACAAAAAAAACAAAAACAAAAACTGAACAAAATATTTTTGAATTAAAGCATGTTGCAGATTTGTGCTGTCTTAACTAATGAAACAAAGAACGGATATTAAAAACGAAGCATTAAAAAATTAAATCACTGGTTTTAAAGAAAAAACTTATTTTTCAAGTCAATAATGCATTTGATTTCAGATATATATCTGGTAACAAAAGTGAGGTGAATGTACTTGTCAGGTATGCCTTGGAAATGAAACACTCCTTATGAACTAATTACTTTTATTCCGAAGACAACATATTTTTTCAATCTTCTGTGCCAAAAATGCTGGCAAACGTTCTTCTAAGATGAAGTTCAAAAGTAACAAGATGAACAACTAGTAATTTTGGTTGCTAATGAAAATGCAGTTCAGTAGGAACATGCGGTTCCTATGTAGGCAAAATTCTGTGCTAGGCCACTTCTGATGAAAGAAGAGACCCAGATGAAGGACTCTGACTCCCGTAGTGGAGTAAATATGGCTGCCACGGTTGTGCTGCTTGCAGTTCATAACCTTGTGCTGTCCTGATATACCAGCTGGGTCAGCGTGGATCACCCCTGGCCCTGGGAACCCTATTACATGCTCCAGTGATGGGTGATCCATGCTCCAGTGATTGCAGACACCAGAGAGATTTCCATGAAAAGCTGATATTAAGAATGCTTGGGCACTTGTAGGCAATGGAATCTAATAAGCTGAAGAGCTCAAACACACATCAAAGTCAGGAAGCTAATGCCTGGCATTAGCAATAACAATGGCAGTGTCCTGGGTGATTTCCATTTGTGGTGTTTTCCTTTGTGGTGTTGTGTTCTAAGGCAGATCCATTGTGACAGTTTCCTAATGCATTCATTCAGAGAAGCATAGGTTGTTGGTAATGTGGCATTTTAACTTAAACTGTTCCATCAAATCACATTATGTGTCATTTGTTATGTGGTCAGAGCACCGAGGTTGTTTCTATCATTGCTGATTTCCTCCAAGTGCAGGTCACATCATTAGCTGAAATCACTGTGGGAGCTCCATTTTATGTTAGCACTTTTCCTTAAAAAAAAAAAAAAAAAACAATTATTTATTCCTTTGGTTTTCTACTAGTGTTTTCTTCAGTATTACAGTTGCTTCCAGAACCTGTGTTGCTCTATCCATTCTTTCAGGTAGGCAGACCTTTTATTCAGAATTTGTGTATGATTACAGTGGCTAATCCTAGTTTCCGCAAGAGGAAAGAGTTCCCCACCAAGTCAGCATACTTTTAATTTTCATTCATGCCCACACTAATAGGAAAAAAGTCGAATTGGTGTCAATATTACATTCAAGCTGTCCTCTGCAGGGCTGCTCCAGCAATACATTGTCACTGTAGCAGCCAGAAATCTCTGCTGTGCCTATTGACTGGTTGGAGAACAAATCCCTTCTCTTACAAGTAGATGTTGATGCTGGTTTTGCCCTTTTTGTCTATTCTATCTTTGACTACCTTATCTTCTGAAACTACCCATTGCCATTGACTCTCCATCCTGAACTGAATGCTGTCCTTTATCCTTTGGTTTAGATATTTGTGGGGTTCCCCCCACCTTTCTCCCTGTTCTCTGGCATGCAAACTGTGAGTTTTAGTTCTAATGCACCAATTCAGCACTTTGCAAATTCTGCTTGCACAGTAGCTTCTGACCTAAGTTGGTTCCCACTGAGGTCCACTGGCAGCTTGCCACAGACTTCAGTGGGAAGAGTATCAAACTGTTATTTTAAGTGCAAATTCAGTCCCAAATCTGCAATTTGAAGGATGACATTACATTCCAGCCTCGCTCAGTTTGATCTGTTGATATTTTAGCCAGTTTAATATCTTAGGTCATGTTCTTGGCATGTTGCTCTGAAGCTGGACACTCCCCCATCTTTTGTTACTGTCATGATTGCGCTCTCCATGGGTCCTTACAGTGCTCTCATCACTGTTGTATCTGAGGCCCTTCCAATTATTCATTAAGCATCTAACATTGCTCACATGCAATTCATTTCTGGTCTCCCAGGAGGAGCTCAGTGGAGAGTTTTGCCATGGCTTTCTCTTCCCCACATCAAACACAAGCTATCCCCTGCCCTACCCATCAACTAAAAATTAGAGTTGGTAAGAACATTCTGTCTAAAAATTCCCTCTCCAGCTATAATGAATGTTTCCAAGGTCAAGACATTGCACTGTTCCCTATGTAAGGGTATGTTTTTGCTCCAAGATGTATCCTGATACAGATGTCTGGGCTACCTAACTCTGCAGGAGGCCATCTACATTCCAGATGTGGATCCTTGTTCAGATCATACTGGCATTACGTGCCATAGTCTTGATTATTTCTCAACTGTAGCCTGAGGGATGCAGCATAAAACACTCAGACAGATGTGTTGCAGGTATGGCTCACCACACAATTTGAAGGATGTCTTTGCTCTCAGGCAATGTGATTGTCCTCCCAAGCCCATCCACAGAAGTTTCACTTCCCTCACTGCCTCCATACATTCCCCATTTCTGTCTATTGACACAGTGCAGAGCTGGCACTGTAAAGTAAAAGAATGACTTGCTCAAACAATGTCTCAGTCCAGTACTTCCAAAGGCTGGGAAGTAAAAGAAAGAAGAAAAAAACGTCAAGGGTTAGAAAAAAAAGCGATATAAAAATTAGAGTGCTACTTAATTTAAATTGTAGTAAACTATGACAGCATTTTCTTATGTATTAGGAAAATATTAATTCACTATAAAAATACCTTAGAATCACTGAACACCAAAAATGGAATTGATTCCAATGGGGATAGGAAATATTCAGGAGAGGGTCTACATAGGAAATTGTAATTGCCTTCACGATAATGCTCACAAATGTTTATTTTACATTAGAAAGGAAAACAAAACTTCACAGATGCTACAAAACTCCGAGCTGTATGAAAATAACACTTTGGAAATTAAATCTTCATAACCTTGTCTCAGAGGATGATTTCAGACTTTAGTCTGAACTGAATGTGCACATAGGGCATTAACATAGGATATAAAATATTCAGATTTCCAAATCATCTTTTTGGCTCTGCACATATGCAAAATCAGTCTGTTGCAGGAGGATTAAACCAAGGTCTCATCCCTCCTCAGTGTCATTATGCATTAATGCATAAGACATTATGCAGAAAGAAAGGAGGGTTAAGCAGGCCTCTGCTTTCTTTTCTCTTTCCATCAAGAATCATATTTCATGGAACTAAAACTGAAACAGTTCAAAACTGCATATCAAAGCTTTTCTGTCTTAAAAAAAATATCATATTTTAAAACCAAAAAACTAACCAAAAGTATTACCTATCTCTTTGTGAACAACTGGCATCAGAACATAAGGGTTGATTTGGTTTGGTTTGGCTTGGTTTTTTAAACACCATGAAAAAAGTAAATGCATATGGAAGTAAAAACTATTATTTTTCAAACAGTTCATCATTTTGCAAATGAATAATGGCTGTGACAAATAAAATAATTCTGGATGATCCAGTCTGTTCAAGGGAAGAGCAGACGGTGTAGAATGCCACTTGTCCTGCTGGCCCTCAGAAGTGCTATATTCATCAAAAAGCAGATTGGTAACAGCACAAATGTAAAATATTCTGATCCACAACAGTCACCAGATTGATTTACGAGTAATATGATTCTGTCTAAAGAAAAGACCAAACCACAAACCAAACAAAAATCACTTGAAGCTGAAGTAGTGGGTTTGGGGGCATTTCTTTTTTTAAAGTACAAGCTGAAATTCTCACTACTTCACCAAACAGCATGGCTTTAAGAAAACAGCTGATTTTGGGAATATCACAAGAAAATTTTGACAGCAACACTGTCAAGTAAAGTGGAATAGCTATACTGGGAGTAAAATAGTCTGTTTTGGTTAGCATAAGCATACTGGATCCTCTGAAGGAAAACATTATTTTCATTAGAAGTCTTTATTTAAAATCTGGACAAGTTTAGGAGTGATATTTGTATAAAACTTTCATATGTTTCTTTTCATTAAAACAGTTCTACCCTTTCTCTGTCCCCAGTGTTTATAATTTTAATGGGTCCCCTGAATAAAGCACTCAGATATTATAAATAATCACTTTTGCAATTAGCCTTCCAACTTTCAAAGAAGTTATTGGATGGATCAGGAATGCAATGGACCAGTTAGGTTATTATGGAATCATTAATAGGCAAATAAATTCTGAAACAGCATGGGAATGAAAATTTCTTCTCTTTCAGAAATGGTCTTTACTTTTTTTCTTTTTGCTAAAGTAAATTGCTTTAATGATTCATACTACAATAGTCAAACGTCTGCAGCAAAGTATTGCCTTTGAGGGTTATCTAAATAGTTACTCAACTTAGTATAAGTTCACAGTGGAAGATGGAATCTACATTAATAACATGAAATATAAAAAGAAAAAAAAAACCCGCCCAAACTGTGAACTATAAAAAAATCTGTGAGATTAATTATCCTCAAATAAGAAGCTTTGCCTTGTTATAAAAATCACCCTGAAAAGCCAAACATATATCAGTAAAGGAAAGATTTTCCTATTTATTATGGCACATCAATATAATGAACGTTAAATACGACTCCTTTTGGAAATGAGAATTTTCCATTTCTTCCTCTGGTACCTCTCTGAGTACCTTACTGAGTTCTAGTACATTCTTACCCCCCATCCCCCTTCACTCAAGAGGCATATTACAGGGCAGAAATCCAGGGTACCTAAGCAGGTAAAAAAACCTTGAGCAAAAAATACTTTTGTTTTTCTTCTAGTTCCATGTTTTTCCATGTCTGTTTCTAAATACTGGGTTAGTAGTTTAGTAGTTCTAAATAGAGCTGGGTTTTGGTAGAGATGGCAGAAGAAAAGAGGATATTTAAATAATTTTTTTTAAAAGTGCCCTTTTAAGCTTTATTTTTAAAATTATTTTTATAATTAGCTTGAGGGATACTTTTATTTTCATAGGAATTGCCATACTAGAATAGATAAGCCATTCATCTTGACATTATTCTTTGTCAGAAGTTGAGGGGTTTAGTAGAAGGAACTGAACAGAAATGCACTTTAAAATTCCATACTATCCTATCGAAAATAAACAATAAAAAGGTTTCTGCTGTCAATCACCATTTATCCTGCAAGGATAGTAGGAATCAGTAAAATTGTTTTATATTGGATAAAGACATGTCAAATTACTAAATTATTCACTGTTACTTGTGGGCATTTGGAGAGTGTGCATACTAAAGCCTGGTCTTTTTCTATTTATAACATATACTGATATATTGCCATGGCAGACTCACAGCTATATAAGCTGAGAAAATTGTACTGTTGACAGTCACATCTTTTACCAAGTAAGAACAGAAATTCTATGCCACAAATCCAGATTCAAGGGTTATATGCCCAAACTTTTCTGTACCATATGTTTAGCCTGAGATTTTGATCTAACACAGTGACAGTTGGATGTAATCTCTATTGGTCTTACCTTTGCAGAGGTTAAATGCACAAATGAAACCAGTCTGTGTGGATTTAACTAGATTTTTAAAATGATATGAACAGGGTGGCAAAATGCACACACAGAAAACACAAGCATCTTTCCTTTGGTGACCCAGGTTTGATTTGATTCAGCACAGAAGCATAGAAAATGTTAAAGGTCTGGGTTATGTTTTTGAAAGAAGACTCCATAGAAAATATGCACACAAATTACTATAATGAAGGACAGTTGGCAAAAATGATAAGAATGACAAGGAAAAAAAAGTGAGCATATTTCAGTCTGAAATAGTCTTTCGCTATCACAAACCATCTGTTTCTACAAAGAGCTGGAATGATGCTTAGCAGTGTTTTCCTAGCTGAAAGTAAGAATAAGGAAAGCATTTCTGTCAATTCCCCATGATGATGCTAGCAATTGCTTAATGCCATGCTTCTAAATTTTTTTTCTTTGAAGTCAGACTCCCTGGAAGCACTGAATTCACAGTTTGTGGCAATATCTTCATGTAAATCAACAAATAATTCTTATTATTGCACTCCAAAGCAAATAAAAATATACTGTATTCAATACTAAATAATTACTTTTAGGAAAAAAAAAAAAACACATTAAAAAAGTACTTCTGAGCAAGTTTCACTTTGATCAGCCAATAAGTTTAATTTTTGTCATTTTCTTCCCCTGCTCAACCCAGGCAACACAGAAGTTATTTGATTTTTAGACTTGCTGACATTTAAAAACAATTAACTAATGAGATACACCATATTTAAAAAGTTTTTCATAGAAGGAGTCACAAAATTAAATGAGTGACCCAGTAAATATTTTTAAATAATTGGCAGAAAAATTTGTTTGGTTTGGGTTTTTTTTTAATTTTCTGCATATATAGTTCCATTTGAAGCTTTTAAATGAAAATTTGATATATCTACTACAGTCTGTGAAATAACACTGTTACCTCTAGGTTTAAGTTCAGTTGAAATTTGCTCAAGCAAATTTCAAATGCTGATATAGGACAGAAGCTGCTTCACTTGAATTATTTTCTGATGCAGAAGATTCTTAGTGAGGAATAATGCCAGATTGTGACTTACAATGCCTTTCTTCAATGCTGCTTACATCATCTAACTAATCATGGAGAGGTCAACAGATTTCAAGAAGATAACTCACTTAATAGAGTCCTACTTAGCACAGGTCAGACAGAAAAATGGGATTCTAAAATTATGCAGTCGAAGTGTGTCTTTGCTCAAGTCGCATGGAAGAACTGTGCAGCTCTGGGGCTTTTTTTCCATTTTCAAGCAAAATTAATTTATGGCCATGCCCATGTACTGTGTTGTGTGTTAAATGAATGCAAGAGGCAGCAATCTTTCAGTAGCACAAATAATTTTGTACTTGGTTGACACATATTGCCTTAAGGTGGAAGAAGAATGTTCTCGCAGCTGATAGGGACTCCAAGTCTATTATATTTTGCTAGCTCTCTTAATCACTTCAAACATTAATTTTTATGGCATTTTGAACAATAAAAGAACATGTCTTTAGACCTCAATGCTCAACACACAACTTAGGCAGTTTTGGGGTGGAGTTTGAGAGATCACTGGTTGTGTCCAGTTAACAGGGACAGAGCAGCACTTGGCCATTGCTAGGAGAATTCTCTGCTACTTGTGTGTGAATAATGCTCATCAGGAGAAGGCTTTTGAGAGAAAAAAAAAAAAACAAAAACAAAACCAACCTGAATAAACATCTTGGTTAGGCAGAGCAGATAAATTTATATTGATAAAGAAGTGAAGGGTGATAGGGGCTTCTTCAGAACTCCAAACCCACCTTTTTAAAATTTGGGAGTTTAGGTTATTTGCAAGGTTGGGCAAGTTGTTAGGAAGGACAGAGTTGTTGAATGAGATCCATTTATAGGACTAAGTTTCAGATAAACTATGAATCAGGTATTAGGAACTTTCTTGCTTGCAGTTTGAGTCCCAGCTGTGTATACCTATACCAATACCAATGAGAGTGCAAAAGACCGTATTTTTGGTGCTGACTTCACATTCTCAAGTTAAATTTTAAAATTTTCTTATTTGGCAAATGTTATATAGAGGCATCTCAGAATTTGAGAAAAGATCAACATGGCAACAGAGAAATAACTTACGCTTTTTAGTGACAATCAAATTTATTTAGTCTGTGACTGACTTCCGTGCAGTTCATAAGCGATGGGTTTGGTGCTAAGTGTGCCAGATTTCATAGCTATGGTTCTCCAAACTCTGACACACTCATTTTAAGAATTACCAAAGCCGTCTATACAGCACAACAGTAAGCTAAAACACAAGTCAGATTCAAATGTACCAAGACAGCACTAAAATGGGCCACAAATGTAAACAGGCTATTACAAAAATAAATAAAGGAGGATGTGAATTTTAGGCATGCCTTGGAAATTTCAAGTGGATCAGAATGAATTTACTGATGCTGGAATTGAGTCAATATGCTGGAGGCGTATCAGCCTGGCCTAAATTAAGATAACTATGAATGATTTAAGGAACTGACCAAGGGTTGGGATTGTACTCCATCACATTTCTGGTACTTTCAGATATATCATTTGTGATAAGCAAGTGGGAATGATGGCTGTTATCCTGTGATCAGTGAACAGATGGATCCCATATTTCAATAGGAAGTAAAGCTACAAATGACACAGCCAGAAAATGATGGCTTTTGCCAATAGCCTTTGATAGAATATCTTTTGTAATAAAATAAGATCCTTGTGTATGGTCTATAAAACAGCATTTCAGAAAAGGCTTTGAAAGATCTTTATTTTTTCCTTTTAAATATTGTGCTTCTGCAACAATATCTGCAAAGACATAGGCCAAATATTCAACATCTGTATATCTTACTTCTTATTTTGAACAGTCACTCGGCACATTCACAGATGTATAATATGAATAATACAAACCAGAAAACACATTATCATTTCCATTAGTTCTTTATCAAGAGAAAGGAAAAAAAAATCTATTATTTTCATTTCAGGTTAAGATTTTTTATTCATTCTGCTGCCTTTGAAACAATAATGTTTATGACAATCACCACAACATAGTCCTAGTCACTCAGCTACTTTAGGACTTACCTTGTCCTTATATGTTTTAGGATCTGTGACTAAAAGTGCAGACATCTCTTATTGTTCCCAACAAGCTATAATCAAGATTCCATGTTTTGATTTCTCTCTCTTACAAGTATCACACATCAAATCACTATCTAAGAAAGTGGTGTGGCCACTAAAATATTGGTCTCTTTTCCTAGACTAGGAATAAATCTTAAATCTTCTCAACTTTCTTAACACTTGTATTGCTGCTCATGTTTCTAAAACTGATACTGTGATTGTAATTGTTTATATATATATATATATACACATATATATATATATATATATATATGTGTATATATATATATATATTTGGCCTCAGCCAAAGTTCAGATTTGTGATCAAATCTAAGTCTGTATTATGCAAATAAAAATATTCATCTTTGAAAAACGTTGAGGTATGATGATGCAGTACAGTATGAGACATACAGCAGACTTCCACATAGACTTTCCTGGTCTTTGAGTTCCTGTCATTTCATTTAACCAACTGATTGCACATTGCATAAAACAAGCCTCCCATATCATGTCTGAAGTTTCAGTAGTTTCTTAGTATTATTTTTACCTCTTTCAAATAACATCTATACATAAATGTAATCCTACATTCTGTTATGAATAAAAAAAGTCTCCTTCCAGTCTAAACAAAAGCAGAACACGCAACATAAACAACAAAAGCTAGAAAATAAAACCCAGAAGACTTAATGTCATGTGCAGAGAAAAAGGACAAGAGCGCTCATGATAAAAAGAATTCTTTTAATAGGAACAGAATGGAGTTGCATCAGTGCATAAAATAGCATGTGCTTCCTACCACTTATATTCCATAGCATTTTCATTTATCATGAAGAACTTTCATATGCTGCTCTAGTGACATTGTAAAGGACCAAAGAGGGAAGCTGAAGTATGCAACCAGTGAATGGTGAATTCCTGAGATAAAGGCACTTCTACAAAATAGAGTTTAGACAGTATTAAGTGAAAACATTGTTACCCTCTTCATCATGTTTTAAATCCTATAGTCAGGAATGCACATTCAAACATGGTCCATGTGAGAATATCACATCTCAGAAATAAAAACCAGAAAAATATAACAGGAAATAAAAATACTTGCCGGGTGGAAGAAAAGAGACAAAGAAAGCAATATGCAGACTCAGAAGGGTTGATTGCTACCTATTCATGGTCTCCCACTATTTCTTTTCACAAAAGAAATAACTTGAAGTAAAAAGTGCAATATGCAATATGCATGTTTCATGCAACATACTTTACTAAAGGTTCATTCCATGAGAATAAGACTATGATTTTCTCACTTGGCAGCATGTTCTCTACTGCCATTTTTCTTCTATGTGGACAAGAGGCATGTCAGCAGGGACTCAGACTGTCTTTTGCCTTAATGCCAGGTAAACAGGTTCATGTGATTTTGGTTTTGTCCACAACTTCATCCAAGCAGAAAAGTCTGAATATTCTGAACACTGAAAAATGCTATAACTTCTTCCCTGTTTAAAACCTTGGATTTTAATCTGCTGTGGTTTAAACCCAGCCAGCAACGAAGCACCATGCAAGCCCTTGCTCACTCCCCCAGCCAGTAGAATAAGGGAGAGAATAGGAATGGTAAAAGCTGGCAAATTCATGGGTTGAGATAAAAACAGGTTAATAGGGAAAGCAAAAGCTGCACACACAAGTGAAAACAAAACAATTCACTGCTTCTCATGGGCAGGCAAGTGTTCAGCCATATCCAGGAGAGCAGGGCCTCATCACAAGTAAGGTTACTTGGGAAAACAAATGCCATCACTCCAAATGTCCCCCCTTTTTGCTTTCCTCCCCAGCTTTATATACTGATCATGACATCATATGGTATGGACTATCCCTTTGGTCAGTTTGGGTCCCCTGTCCCAGCAGTATCTCCTCCCAGCCTCCCATGCACCCCCAATTTCCTCACCAGTGTGGCATGACAAAAAGAAGAAAATACCTTGGTTCTGTGTAAGCTCTCCTCAGCAATAACAAAAACATGTCTCTATTGCCATCACTGCATTCAGCACAAATCCAAAACATTGCCCCATAGCAGCCACTGTGAAGAAAATTGTCTCTCCCCCAGACAAAAGCAGCACACTGTTGTAATCCTCCTCCTCTTTATCTAATGGCATCCTGCAGGTGACACTGCAATGCACAACTAAACCTCAAACACATCCAGAATGTGTCTTTGCAATACAAGGCAGACACAATCAGGAAAGGGTTGTTTCAATAGCTTGATTGCTAGACAGTGTTTTAAGATTTAGAATTCACTTACTTTTCTGTACCACAAATGTTAAAGTTGTGATTTAGGGCTAAATTCTAAATAAGACTTACTGCCACTCTGTGGCACAGCTCCTGAGCTTTAGCTGCTTAGTCTGCTGAATGAATTTATTCTGGATTTTATGGCTGGGCTGCCTACACAGAGATGAAAATGTGCTGGAAAAATGTGTGTGGGAAACTCAGCTGATGGTCATATAAACAACAACTGGCAATCCCACTCGTTCCCTAGGAAAACAACTAGTGAGTTTTCTTTTGACTTGCTATGCCAGGCTTGCTCTCAGTGCTTCACTGACTCATACAAATCCACCAATCTTTGTGTATGCCACAATCACAGCTTGTTTGGGTCACTTACACAATTGTTTCAGATCCAACGGATTTTCTGAGTGTGTCTTGTCTTAAGTACATTAGATTTGCTGCCTTACACAGATATGTACATAGAGAATCAGGAGCATGGGCACTGAATTTGCTATTTTACATTATCAAGGCCAGATCAGTTTCCCATATAACTGGGATCAGTGGTACCTTTTTTATACAATAACCAGCAGTAGATACATCTTCCTGTTTGGGTTTGCTAAAGTAGCTGTCACAGTGCAGCCCATGCATACCTTTGGTATACCCTGGGTATGCCTCTCATATCTTACTGTTCTTACCTTAAAAATACGTTGGAAGACATAAATTAAGACATACTGAATATTGATGTGTATCAGATTAAGAAACGGAATTCCTAGTCTCTTCTCCATTAAAGGAATATTGTAAGTGTTTCCTGCAACTTTCTTATTGCTAATCTTGAAAACTGCTCTTCAAAAAGCTTTGTTCCTCTGCTGTTCTTTGGGGAATGGAGCAGTTTACCTTAGCTGTTGACATCTGAGGATTTTTCATTAAAGGGCAACAACAGTTTTATACTGTGACATGTCTTCCCTGTAATGCAGCATCACCCAAAATGTGTTACTTTGATTTCATAACAAAATTTTGTGTTACCTTAAATAAGCCCTAATGACAATGACTCCCACGTGGATATTTTTAGAAGCCTCCTATGTGCCCAAGCTGTCAACTTCCAAAGCTAAAACAACAGTTTCAGTGTTGCACATGCCAACACCCGAGCTCAACTTAAAATCCCTGACAATGATCCATCCACCGAGAAAAGCAAGTCTAGTACATGTTAGCAGATACAGTCCAAACACTCAGTGTTTTCTTTATGAGGGAAAAAATAACAGCCAAGTTTTCTTGGGAGAAAGTTAAGGACCCCACCTAACTGTGAGAGAAGCAGAGAAGAAGCAGTTTGC
Source organism: Scytalopus superciliaris (assembly GCA_013400415.1). Taxonomy (NCBI): domain Eukaryota; kingdom Metazoa; phylum Chordata; class Aves; order Passeriformes; family Rhinocryptidae; genus Scytalopus; species Scytalopus superciliaris. The sequence goes on from VXBX01009069.1 coordinate 872,883, forward strand.
ACTTAACACTGGAAGACAAAATTGCAATGTAATGTAACAGTGACACTGGAAGATGTTAAAAACTATGCCCATTAACACTTTTATTGCAAGGCAAAGAATCAAACATTGGACAAAGAGTCAGGGTTTGTTATTTCCTGTCCTAACAACAGTTCAGTTTCATCTAGCAACTCTTTAAACTGCTTGCTAACTTTTTCTGTTGATATATTCAGTTACAAATTGTTATACAGAATTTAAAGCAAAACCAGGAAGGGAGATAGTGTGTATTAACAATTCATAAATTGCCCTGTCTAAGCTGGTGTGCATTTTTGTTCAGTATTTGATGAACATTCCTGCAGAAATGTGCTTGGGAACTGCATATTCTCTCATTCTGCACCACTATCACTGTTACTCCACACAGTAACTACACGGCTGCAGTGGTGCAAAATATATGAACCCCTAAGTATCCCCTGAACCATGTTTTACTTTGCAGAAATATAAATTATTATGAACAGGCTGTTAGCTCCCAGTTGCTTGTTTTCACAGTACATATGGACTCTGTGTGTGAACACGTCCCAGAACACTTCCCGCCATTTGAATCATGAAGGGCCGGATTTTACCTCATAGCTCTCACTTTGAGCACAGACTTCCTCAGCTAACAGCCCTTCTGGTTTCCAAGGGCCTGAAAAGAGGCACAACATATGGAAAAGAGTGGAGCAGGGGGAGCTCAGGAAGCCAATCAATGCTGGAAATGTTTCTGAGCAGCTACAGAAGAGCTTGTGTGCTCCTTTCTGAGACTCATCCCTAATTGTCCTGAAGTCTGACCCTGCTAAACCCTTACAGAGAAAATGACAGATTTCAGCTTAATTAGCTTTTGTTTCCTTCAGTGCACATACAAACCAGTGCTGCATTTAAGCTCTTACCTAAGCGAGTGGTGTCAGAAAGAATCCTAAGGATTTCTTCCATTCTTTCTCTCCCTCTGACACCCGCCTCTGCTAACGAACCTGCCTAATCAGCCAGGCAGTGCAGAGCACCTCTTCTCCTGCAGAAGCTGGAAGTGCTTTACCAGCTGGATGCACAACCAGATCTGGGACATGCTGGCAGAATTCCCACTTACTTCAATGGGACCAAGATTGATCCTACATGAGACATTATCAACTGCAGCCACCTGCGGAGAGGGAGTGGGGGAACACAGGGGAGGGAGTGGGGAAACACGGCAGCTGTTTAGCAGCGCTCGGTAAAACAGAAACAAAAGTTCAGGCTCGGAAATGAAGAATACTGTATCCAATTGCAACTGCAGGTGGAATTTAGGTGAGCAGAATGCTATTGCTGCAGTTGGGATTTGGCATCAGTTTTCAGGCCAGCAGTACCCTGAGACCTTTCCCAGCAAAGGGTCAGAAGCACAGTGGTCTAATGGACACAGCATGGGACTGGGAAACAGGCATCCTTCAGTGCAGCAATGCGGCTGTCCTTGGAAATAACATGTTGGCCGTCTGTTAACAAATTAGCCTCCCTAACCTTTCATAAATCCCCAGAAACACAGGGTGCTGTGCTGAAGGCTAGAACAGGAGGTGGACCAGTCAGCCTATTTATTTTCCTGCCTAAAGACTAACTTTCTTTTTCCTCAAAAATTACCCTCTGCCCATAACTGTGGACAGATGCAGCAATGCCTGATTAAAAAAATGAACAATCCTTACTTCTCCCCAGTTCTCCCCATCCTGAAAACGCTTTGAGAGCTGGGAGACAGTCACACTCCCTTAGAGCCAAAGGTGCTCCTGAGACAGCCCAAGATGGATGGGTGATCAGTTTGGCTTGAGGGTAACTGTAAAGCACAATGTCAGCACAGTCTTTAACAACAATGGTTGTTGCTAATCATCTAGAAATGCATGCATTAAAAAGCTATTATTGAATTAAAATTAATAAGCATAGAGCTGCCTATTGTGTATTGCTCTGCATGTATCAATCTAAATCACTGTGAAGCCCATGGCTGTAAATTCACTCTGTTGGCTTTAGGCACATTCTCAGTGGAGTGGTGAGTCTCAGATAGTTCTTACTTAGGAAATACTTCTAAGTAAGACACTTCAGATGACTGAACCTTGCACTGACACTCTTGCCATTTCTATAATGTGCTGCAGACCTTGTTGGACTGAAATATCCTCTTTCACTCCGTAGTTGTACATAAATTTAAAAAATAGGTGAAAACTCAGATTTTTCTGTTTATTATAGTACAAAGGAAATATCCATTTGTTTCAGTTACCTTTGCATATGAAATTGAAATATTTAATAAACCAGCATACCTGGCAAAAATTTAGTTTATTTAAGCTATACATCAGTTATAATATCAACTGAATAAGCTACAACATTCACAAATAGACACTTCAGTCTTATTACTCTACAAATAGTTGCACTGCAGCGTAAAAATCAGCCTCACTCTCAAACTCAACCTAAGGACTACTCGTGTCTTATAAATAAAAAATGAAGGTATATGGCATACAATTCCTGTGCTGGGCAGAGTGACAATTTTCAACTTAAGAGAAAACGCAGTCTTTATTGGTCAAATGTGATTTATTAATCATAATCCTTGCAGCCAGTCCATTTAATGTGACTTTTCATTTTGGAATTTGAAATTTGGAGGTTATATGCTTTTGTAACCTTTTCCCTTTTTTCCAGTCAATATACATCCTGAGATAGTCACTGGGGGAGAGGGAACAGAGATGCATCATCATCAAAACTGAAAAATTATGCAAATGTTTGGAAATAATCTTTTTTTCTTTTTAAATTTGTATTTTCATGGATTCATATGGTTTGCATCCAGTTTTTACAGCCAAGATGTTCACAGACAGTCTTAAAATTTGATTATTACAATTAAGTTCTAAAAAAAAAACATCCTTAGACAAAGTGACATGAAATCTCTGAAAGAGGACAAGAAAAACAATGATGTTGCTTTTTCTATATCTATTTTTTGAAAGCACATGGAAATCTAAAATATTTTCCACTTCCACATACAACTTTGACATTTTTTTCCAGTATTTTTGCAAAAAGAGGTCTGAAAATGTTGAATTCAAAGATATTTTAAGGAAAAAACTATTAGTGAAAAAAATTTTAGCAAACATTAAAAAAAAATTATAACTTTTTAAAAATTAAATAATTTTGAAATATTAAAATAAATTTAGAAAGGGCAAAACTGTGAAATTATGTTCATATATTTTTATTTCAATATTTCTAGCAAGTACAGATAACTCACCTAATAACAGATTTTTCTGGATCTGTTTATATTGACAGTATTTCAGAAATTAAAAAAATATGCCTTCTATAAATCTATCAGCAACTTTAGCATGGGCCAGGAAATGGCACTATGGTCTTTAACCTCAGTATAGTCATTTAAGCTGTAAGATTTTGCCCCTTGCAAATGGACTATGCTCTCTCCATACCAAAATACCTGCCAAGCCCTCTGTTCCTCTTACTGTTTGGTCATATATTGCACCACCAGAAAGCATCTGGCTTTGGGCATGGCTCCTTTTAGTAGGAGGAATAACATTTAAAAAAAAAAAAAAAAAGAAGAACGAGTAGAACACAAAAAGCAAACCAAACATGTACATACTCACTAAACAAAATAAATAATTAAACAGCCCCCCCAAAAAAAACCCCAAAAACCAAAACCAAAGCCCCAAACCATGAAAGAGCCCGCGTCCCCAAAATCAATCAAACAGAAAAACACTCTACCCCCCAAAAAAATAATCCTCCAAATTCAGCCAAACAACTTCTATACCATAATAGGAAGGGAGCAGAATGTGAAATACCACCAAAACTGAGATGTGTTGGGCTCCTTACATATATCACAGCCATCTGTGTTTGGAAAGATTATTTTCTCAGTTTGTACTGTCTGAAACTACTGGATTGATACTGCACCAGCAGTCCCAATTTAAAAAAAAAATCACCTGGAAATGCTTTTGGGTTTTTTTTTACATCAGATGGCAAATCTTATGCTTTCAAACACAAAATACTTTGTTATACACAGTAACCACATTAACGAAAGGAGAAAGGAGAGCTCTCAGCAACAGTTCAAAAACTTTTCTTTGTAAACAAAAACTCCATCTGGTCTCCAGCTTACCTCATGGTGTTTGGTTTGCATCTGCAACTGAATGCTAATGCTTAGAAAAGACTTCATCTGAAGGCAGACTGTGACACTATGACTTTGTAGGGATGTTTATATGTCATGGAAACACCTGATTCTGAAGTATTTCTCCATATAAAAGTGGGGTTATCTGAGAGACCAGACTGTCTGAATGGTAAAGACAATGGGCTTCACTGGGGGAAGAAAAGATCAAGCAAGTAAAAAACAAGTCTTGCTACAGCTGTCAGACCAGATGTTTCAGCCACACATTGGCAAGTGATAAACTCAAGATTACAATTTGTTGCGTATCCTTACCTAAACAAAAAAGAGAAAACAAATATTGGTGTTTCTAACACATTTTAGGATAACAGCTATTTTGATATATGGAAATAAAATCTTACAAATTAGTTTTGTAGAATTTATAATTAAACTCTTTTCACATTACTTCATTTTTTTTTTTCTGCTGTAATGAACTTACTTTACAAACCTTGGAATCTGGATTACAACTACAAGGAATGTCACACTTCAGCTAATGACAGAAGCCTAGTTCAGGGTAATATTAGCAACACTGTGGTAAAATCTTACAACAGAGACCATTTAAAGTTTATAAAATGTAACAGAATATATTAGAGAGACATGTGGACTTGATTTTTCCATTCATGCAGATGTAATTCCTTAGACCTTCATGTCTCATCTATAACTGTATGCAAGAAGAACCAGGCCAAAATACTCCACAGAGCTACACAGATTTGGGTGTTTGACTACCAGACTGTAAATAGATTATAGTGTACCTAGGCTTCAGTTCAGTTCCAGAAGGATTTAAATCTCTACTGTCAATGGAAGCTGAGCTGAACCTTGACTCTTCAACTCACATTTGCCTTTTGCAAATTAACCTCTGCTACAAAATGAACAGAAAGTAAGACATTTGTATATGCACTTTTGTACACATATGCTCGTATGACAAAATGTTAGCAAACTCAACTTCCCTTAATTGTTATTAAATATTGAGACACTATTATGAGACACAGGGTCATTACATGATTAATGAGTAATAATAACAAATATTTATTCATTATATGAAATGTTAAATGAAGATCAATACCCATAGTGGTTAGATTAAAAGGTTCATAGCATTTGAACCGCAGGGATCTTCTGATCTCAAAAGCACATGAACCAGGGGAAATCTGTTGCATTTAGTCTAATTACTTCATTATGAATGATTTAAGAACCAGGTCCATAATCTTATGTATGAACTGGCAAGTATTCAGGCTCTTAGATACCTCATGCATTGTAAGTTTTTAATCACTTGGAGGGAAAAGTATTTGCTTATGGCATGAACACACATTCACACCTGTTGGAGCAGTTTCCAGAAACAGAACTAGTTTATCACAACAAGTGTTAATACTTTATTCCTTTTTCTGTTAATCTTATTTTCTGTTTTATTGTAACTTACTGCAAGATTGCTGCAAAGTTTAGAGCCCTGTTGGGCTTTAAAGCTTAGGTCAGTTTTCAGCATTTTTATAACTACAGCTCACATTGTGTCAGTTGTTCTAAGAATCTGCTTGAAACCACTTCAGTTCAGCCCAGCACTGACCTGTTGCTAAAGCAGGGTCAATGGAAAGGTTTTGTTGAAGAAAAAGATAATGTATTAAAAATTGGACTCCCAGTTGAATGCACATTGAAATAATATATATGTTGTATCATAGAGAATCATATAATAGAATCAGAGAATCACCAGGGTTGGAAGAGACCTGTAAGATCATTCAGTACAACCCAGCACTGTCACAGTAACCCCTAAACCACTAATCTTTATTACCCAGTGCCAAATCCAGACAACCCTTAAACACCTCCATTGATGGTTACTTCACCAGCTCCCTGGGCAACATATTCCAATACCTGACCACCCTAACAGTGAAAAAAACCAGTTTTTAATATCTAATCTGAATCTCCCCTGCCTCAGTTTAGGGCCATTTCCTCTGGTCCTCTCACTGAAGGTATGGTAGAAGACACTGGCCCCCACCCCACCACAACCATCTTTCAGGCAGTTGTAGAGGGTAATGAGATCTCCCCTGACGCTTCTCGAGACTAAACCAAGCCAGGTCCCTCAGCCATTCCTCATAAGATTTGTTCTCTAGTCCTTTCATGAAACTTGTTGCCGTTTCCTGGACACAGTCCAGTATCTCCATGTTCTTTTTAAAGTTGAGGGGCCCAGAACTGGACACAGGACTCGAGGTGTGACCTCATCAATGCCAAGTACAGGGGAAGAATCACTTCCCTAGTCCTGATGGCTATACTATTCCTGATGCAGGCCAGGATGCTACGCCTTCTTGGCCATCTGGGCACTGCTGGCTCATGTTCAGCCACTGTTGACCAGCACCTCCAGCTTCTTTTCCACTGGGCAGCTTTCCAGCCACTCTGCCCTCAGCCTGTAGCCCTGCATGGGGTTGTTTTGGCTAAAGTGTAGGACCCAGCACTTGGTCTTGTTGAACCTCATGATATTTGGATCAATGTGCTAAGGGATCTGTTTAAGACCTACAGTTACTAAGGTGGAGGCAACTTTTTTCCACTCTGGACCAAAAATTCAATTTAAATTTTTATGGAGCTCTTGAAGGAGGCATGGCAGTTTCATTTTAACTATGGGCCTGTTGTGGCTTATAGTATAGTTCGCAGCAGCTCAGTTGACCCACAGATCACTGATTTGAAATTTAAGCAGACTTCAAGTTGAGCCTTTAAATTATACAGATGAATTTTTTTGAAAAGGGGGTGATACTCCCCTGTTACAGTTTCTGGTCTAGCTCATGCTCTGAACCTCGGGAAAGACCCCGTACTACTCTGGCTCCTAGATCTGGGTTTGAATTGCTGAGTCCTGACTAACAAAATCCTGCCTTACCTCCAGTAGTGATCCCCAATCTAGGCCTCTCATTCCTTGGTCTCCAAGGTCCTCTGGCCTCCTTGCATGTGTATTACCTGCTGTGCATGAGATGTGCTACTCCTGCCAGCTACAGCATTCATCTTGCCCAGTGTATCAAAACACAAACTTTTATCTATGCAGGATTATTAAATATGTTCCCTGGGGTGGCATGAACCCAATGCAACACACTGGTTTGGAGGATATTGAATTTATTTCCCATGATGGAAGAGGTCTTACGTCTCACTTGGGGTTTTATGCTACCACTGTAACCCAGACTGATGAGGTCATTTCTTTAAGAAGAATCTCACTGCAAGAATGTTTGAAATAAAAGAAATGAAAGTGTTTTTTTAAGAGCAGTAACATTTTAATTCAACCATTTAAATCTAATGTTCCCAGCACAGAGACCCTTATCCCAGACTTCTACTAAAGTCAGATGGGGAGATTCATTTGTAGAATACAAACCCCCAATCATATCTAAACATAAATCCGATTATTTAGTTTTCATGGAGGAGGAGAACTATGAAAGAAGACTTTGCTTTGCTTTTTTATGAAGTAGGCAAACATGATGAGAGTTGTCTGACATTCAGTAATTGAAGTACTACGTCAGCACTGATGACAAGGGTAGATCCTTTGCCAGTGCATGAGCATGCAGCCCACCTGCTATTCCATAGCCTTGGTGTGGTTCCACTCATTTCCTTAATATCCAAGTCAGAGAAATGGGACTTTGTGGACTGATAAAAATCTAATAAGGAATAACTGGGCAGGTTCTGTCTGGTGACAGCATAACCTTCCAGGCAAGAATATTAAGTATCCCTGTGCTTTATATGCAGCAGTTTAATTACCCTACCATACCTCCTTTAAGTAGTCTTAGTTGGCCTTAAAATCAAGGTACCCAAATTGATGAGTCTCTTGTGAAATGCATGGCCTACATTATTTTGCAGAAAAAATGCCAAAAAGTTCTCTGCATGTTCTCAAAGTACTGTACGACTGGTTAGTATCTTCAGCATCAGTCTTCCTGCTGATTAAAGGTCCTGTGCTGAGAAACTCCCTTGTCCCCACAGACGTATTTCATAATATTTAGCACTCAGTGCTTTACACTATCAAAGCATTGTATGCATGCTATCTAGTATCTCCTAATTAACTCATACATCTCCTATTGAAAAAGCATCTAAAATGAATGTCGTATGTTGTACAACACATGCAAACGCAGCTTTCAGTTTTTACAAGAAATGTGGGAAAGCTGAGATTCCTTTCCAAAATCGGACACTGTGCCATATCATACTTTGAACAGAGAGCAAATGAACAATGATGTAAATTGCACCTTCACAATTACAGATCTGTGACTGAATGCACACACAAACACCAGCATGGGCAAGGGCTTCAGAGCCAACATTTTTGGTCCCTTAATGAGGTGTACATCAATTGCACGGGTTTCCCACAGATTTTGCTCTCAAGATCTGTAGAATGCATGAGAAACAAGTAAAGTCTGTCGTTTTGGTATCCATCAAAGCTCTCTTCCATGTGAGGAAGTGGCTAATTTGTCATTTCACACCCAAAAAGGCGTGAAAAGCAAAACGGAGGGAGGTTAGGTAGAAGAGAGGAGAAGGGGGCTGTGACTTATATGAGGAGACAGTAGGCCTGATTTTGAGCTTGTGTTTGTTGCTGCATATCAGGAATAAAACCAATAAACTCATATTTATGTAAAATAGACCAGAATGAAGCCAGTGTTTCTTGCTTATGTGGAAAAAATTACATTATTAAACTCAAAATACAAACCAAGGAACAAGGAACAGTTTACAAATGAAATTATGGCATATAGCAGATTTCTAACTTACAAGTTTTATTTACACATGGACATCTCTTATTTAATTATAATAAAAGTATTAATTCCAACAATGCAAATTTTCAACTTAAAAATACATAAGACCTTTGAGAGAAAATCCCAAAGAATACACACATCTGAGGAATGTCAGCTCTGTGTAAAGAGCACTGGTCTCAGCCACTAAATATTTTCCCTCATCGTCTTTCATTTTAGCCTTGTTGTTGTCTTTTAATTTTCTTTTCCTCTGCATAAAACAAAGCCAGCAAAGGTCCAGAGAAACAGTCAGAGTCAGACCTTTGGAGACATAGGAGAGGTGCAGGCAGGAATCCCATTATTTGTTAATAGGATTTGTGCACATACCTCCCATGGACCACTTAGGAAATTTACTCCCAAGCATCTTGGTGGCAATTTCAATTAGAGTCAACGTTTCATTTCAGCAGATGGACTGCAAACTGGTGGCTACTCAAACTCTAATGTTTGAGTAATGCTCGATAATTCTCCTCTCTTAAACTATGATTATGCTTTCACTGTTTTATGGGGAGAATGAATACTGACCCTAAGCCAAAACTTAATTTGATTTTTTGCTGTGCCTCTGTGCTTGCAAACCTCACCCGTGCTCCTGTATACAAGCCCAGTGGGTAAATTAGCGGGTATTTTTGCAGATCTGTCACACATTTCTACCATGCTTCTTATTCAGAAAGATGCCAAAGACTGGAAATACATCTGCCCTCCCTTGAAATGTAGCCACCTCTGGGGTGAAACATGGCAGCAAATATTAACATGAGAACACAGACACTAAATCCTATGTGAAAATTATGCAGGAAGTACAGAACACAGCTCACACAGCCTCAGGCTACCCAGAATTAGCTAAAAGTGTACATATTTTCTTTTTTAATGAATGCATTTGAAATTATTGCCTGGCGTGCAGTACATCTCATTTGGTATTGAATCCCATTGTACAGTCTCACACAGATTAATAGTGATGGTGAGTTTTCTGATTTTAGTAAGAAGCAGTACTAATTCATAGGCAAGATGCACAAAACTAGAACACAGTATTTATTTTTTTCATGGAAAATGTCCTTTCTTTAAATAGCATTTACAGACTACGTCGATGGTGGCCTGGCTGGCTCATGGTGCCTTCGGTTTCGCTTCTTTTTCATCTCCTGCACATGCTTCCATTTGGCACCGCCTTTGTTCCGCTGCCGTCGCTTCTCCCGGTGCCACATCTGTTCACAGTATTCATCCAGACTGAAGCTGGGGCTGCTCACAAGCTGGATGTAGTCCTTGTACCTCAGCCGGGACTCCGTCAGCAAGTCCCTCACCCGGCCCTCCTCATCCTCAGTTTTCTGAGTGCTTTCCATTTGTCCATTCTCAATGACATTCAAATTCAGCTTCACAATGGTATGGATGAAGGTGTGCTCCTGGGCTTTGCAAAAATAGGCTCCTGCATCCCTTCTCTGCAAGCTCCGGATCAGCAGTCCATGCTCTGTTTTAATGATCCTTTCATCAGCCTTCAGCTGTGGGGTAGGACAAAAAAGAACACAATAGATGAGCCTCATTGTGAAAAACAGAATGTCAGTGCTATGCTGAGGGGAAGCGAAAGCTCATCTGGCACACGACATGGCCCATCCCTACGATGCCAATACACGCTGGGACCCATGCAGCTGGGAGAAATACCTGGAGTTCCTTTCAAGGTCTGAGCCCTGTTCCTAACTATAGCATCTGGATCACGGGCATGCAGCATGCAGTAGCAAAAGACACATGCTGTACAGCTGACAGGACAGACAGGAACACTCATCACACCACAGTGCAGTAAGCAAGGCTGCATTCTCCAAGGAAGGGTAGCTATTTACTGCCACAAATCCCATTCATTTTTTAACTGGTCCTTTTGAGGGATCAGTAATACACCCAAAATACCAGAGTGCTTGTATATATCTGGAGTGCTAAGACGCTGGTACAATAAATATAAATAGTACAACTGATTTTTAAAGTGAAATGTTGTGATTCTGATCTTCTTCAACCAGATTTTACAAAAGAAAGTTAATCCTGCTTTTGACTCACTGTGTTGTGATTAAAAGCAGGCAATGAGCCTGGATGGATGCAACCAAGCACAGTTCTTTTACTGTTAAGATCTGTGAAGAATAATAGAAAAATAATAAGAGAGAAGAAAAAGAGAAAAATAAGAACAGGAAAAAAAAAAAAAAAATTAGGATTGCAAGTTAAAGCTGAAGTCTGCCAGCATGGAGCTGTAATTTCATTTACAAATGGAAATAGTTCAAAAAAGTGCAGGATCTCACATATTAAAATAAAGTGTACCTTAAGACTAATAACACTGTCAGGTAAATTGCATGTCTGATGATCGGAAAATGATTTCTAAAATCTGAGTCAAAAAATAGCCTTTTCTCCAAAAAAAAAAAAAA